>JAZHYW010026329.1:0-27209 GCA_037355805.1 Ixodes ricinus | reverse complement strand
TATACACGTTGAATGGGAGTGCTCCGCGTCACAATCGGCAGCCGCGCTCGCACTTGCTCTCGGTACGTTTAAAGATCTGGCAATTTTTTGGCTACTCATATTCAATAGAGATAACAGCAATGTGCCTTTTCTCCCTTCCACGTGATGACTAAATATTTCAAAGAGATCCACTTAGCTCGCGTCTGCATGGCGGCCAGCGCGACTTGTAGCATCTCACAACGAGTGCGACGCTAGCGAGCGGTGGCCCCGAGGCACCGAGGCGTCTGCCGCTTCAAACTTGAGCGCGTTTGTCGCTTGGGGCGGGTCGGGGATCCGCTAACGATGACGTCATGCACAGGCACTGTCTTCTAGGCGGTGTTAGGGGACGCTACACGTTGCGTAACTTGCGGGTCCAGCAGGCGGTCTAATAATCCGTACGGTATTCCGGGCATTCTTTTTTGTTTCTCTGGCGGCGAGTGTAACCAGCGTTCCTTTCACACTATCACACTTTTAGTGACCCGTCGAGGCTGTAGCCCTTCCTTATTACAGCATCTGACGTTTTCAGTGTTGCCAGCTGAGCTTCCCAGCCTCTTGCACGGAATTTGAAACTTCAATGACTTCGCACGGACGGAGTTCAGCACTACGAAACAAGTCACGACTCCGTTTCTTTAGATGGAAACTCCGTTTACAAAACAAGGGAGCGTTCGCCCGCACCAGGTGTGGGCACTGCGCATGCGCAGACACCGGCACTGGATTCGCGTGAAGCATGCCCGCGATGCCCATAGCAACGCCACCTCGATGGCGTGACGTCACAGGCGAGCTTTGGCGTACACAATCGGAGACCACGGCTAGAACGAAACAATATCAGCGCGGTAAGTGTGTCGAATAAAGAAGGCTGCGAGATCATCTAGACGACAACAACAGCAACAAAACGCGCGCACACAAAGCTCGGCGACAACGCGGCAAAATAAAAGTACGCGAAGACACGTACAGAGCTCCGACCAGCGGCATTCAAGATCATCAGGCGTGCCTGCAATGATTTGAGCGAGGGCTTCCCTAACGCAGCTGGCGCACTATGGGCGCCAGCTGAGGAACATAATTACGCGCACCTTTCCCCTCCCCTTTCGTTCTCCCGAAAGAGACAGAGGCAGCAACAAAAGCGACGACATCAAAGATGGCACGGCACCGGCGGCACACTCGAGGTTGAGCGCCACTCAGCGACGAGGGTTAGCGCACGCCCGCCTGACTTCCGCGCCGGGGCAGTCAACGTTCACTTCCGCTTCAAAACACCGGACTTAGCGTTCCGACGCCGCGTTGACAAAACCAAGTGCAACAGGCGGGTTAATTTGGCCGCTGGTTTGTTGGTTGTTGAGGGTACGGGCGGCACTGCTTTGCTTCCACATTTTTGCAAAGTAAACTGTCGTCTCCCTGATGGAAAGGGGAAAGAGGAACAAAAGACCGATATGGGGAGGGAAAGGGGTCGCTGCCCGCGACCAAACTTTTTTCCACCGAATATAGCGCCGCTAATTACAAGGAATAACGTAATTATTCGGGAGATTAAGCGCCCGTAAAAAAGGGGAAAGGATAAAAGAGGGAAAGGGATACCATTCGAGCGTCACCCTCACTTTGATGTGAGTGGAGCGTGGGCGACGAGGGAGAGGCGAAAATTAGGGAGACCACCGGATTTCAAGATGGCCGCCGCCGTCGGAATGTGCTGACATCTGGTGAGCGAATTGTGAAGTTCGGGGCGTTGCGTTGGTTCGTTGGCTAGCCGGCTTTGACCGACGATGTCTCTAAGGACGCGCAACTTTAGAACTAATGGATGCGAAAAACAAAAAGAGTAAAAGGAACAGAAACAGAGGGTGAATGGGAAAGGGAGTGAGGTGACAGGGCTCTGCACCTCGTTCATCTATACCCCGTCCAGTTTCACTGTAACTTGGCAAACGGTCCAAGGCTGCGGCCCCTGTGAGCCAATCAGCGCGTCGGAGGAGGACACGTGACTATACCCTCTCTCACGAGTTCGCACAGTGTTGTCAAAGTCACGTGCGGGAGAAAGGAGAATGCCGCGTTCACAAAAAATTTGAGTGACGTGCTAATCCAAAGCGGGACGAAATCGACGCTATGTACACATAAAAGAGGGTCCGTGTAAGATCGAAAACCATCCTTCCCCTTTTCTCCAACTGCTTGCGTTACGCTCTGGCCCCTGTACCTTTGGTAAGGGCTGTCACGTGATTCGCCTCCGTTGCTCTGCTTGGCTTGAAGGGGCCGTCACCGTTACTAGATCAACTCAGTTATGGAACTTCCCATAGACGCTGTACATTAGAGGGGGTCCCAAACCGTGTCCGATTTTTTTGCAGCTATGGTGGCGCTGCCGGCGCATTAATCCACGCGTTTTCGTCTGCTACTGCTCCACGGCTGCTTTTGAGGCACGAGGTTCAGCATCGTTTTGGGTTAGTTTTGTCCTTTCGCCAGTAAAAAGTAAAAATGTGACTACCAACAGCAGCAGAAACAATTTGAAAGTTGTCTGCTCCTGTTATCCGTAAGAAAGGCCAGAACCACGCCGTCAATGATGATGATAGCGAGTATTAATGCGGAGCGCGCGCTCCTCTAACAGGCGCCACGCCAAGGGACCCCCTCCGGCGCGGAGTTCCAGAACTGAGTTGTTCTAATAACGTTGGGGGCCGTAGCGTTTGCTCTTTGCTGTATTACAGTGAAACGACGTATAATGCGCAGCAAATAGTTCTAGGGTCGCCTTAGCGGTGAGATGTTTTGGTGGCGCCCTCATATGGTTACCTCTCGTGACGTCATTATCTTGCGAACAGCAAGTTCGATGGTGTTCGTAATTAGCATGGTGGAAGCTTGAAATCATAGCGCTCTTGGACCAACACTGCCAACACCGTCAATATTATAGTTCTCACTTTCCTCTTATTTCCGTCCATGAGAAATCCTTTGCTGAGGTCAGCAGTCAGCATTCGGCCAATCGTGGAAGGCCGACCACCACGACGCTTTCGATCGCGCACGTCGCCAATAGACCTTTCCAAAAAAGAGCGTGTGGCCGGTGCCATCTTGACTGTTCGTGCGTATGGCGCGTGCTTTCCTCGCTTTACGAAGCGACGAACACGCATGTGCGGAGCTGTGAAGACCGCACGCGGGACTGTGATTTTGTAAACGACCAAAAAGGTCTATACTTCGTTGCCGAAAAACTCACGCTGCTGCGCGTTGGTTCGATGATGCGTTGAGTTGGTTGAGTGCGCACGGTGTGAAATGACGCGGATAGGTATGGACACACAACGCCCACTGCATTCGAGACTCGGATTGAACCAAGACCACATTCGCGGCGAGACGTTTGGTTATCGCCGCCTGGTGGAGATTTTTTCACAACCCAGAGTGAGGATACTTCAACTTTCGCCAGCGCGTTCAACGCCAAGCCTCTATGAAGTTTGAAGAATTAAAACACTAACCGGGTGGGTAGCACTCCGCACTATCTATGGCGAGGATAACAGAAGCGTCCCTAGCGGAAGCTTCTCATCGCGAATACAGGGTGAAACAAGGAGACGGCAGGCTCTTTAAATCGACCGGAAAATTCGGTTTCTTAACCTATCGCGCTACGACTTTGTGCAGCGTTGCCCACAGATGGTGCATTTTTTTTGTAAAATTTGCAAAGAACGAACTTACCTGAGGAAAAAGTAAAGAAAGAAAAGGCTTAGCTCCTATGGAAACGCAGCGACGCCACCGGTCTTCAAACAACACGGCGCCGTTTCGCACGGGAGACAAGAGATGGCGCAACGAACGCCGCCAACGAACGAGCATACGGCGCCGAGAGCCGGCACTTTAGCAGACGATCCTTTCGACTCAAAAGCGGCTCGCGTTCCGCAGGCGGCGACAGTCGCAGAAACAAAACAGGCGCGGTAACAACAAGGAACTGCAGTTCCTTGTCTGCTGAACACGCCGGCTCTCGGCGTCGTCTGCTCGTTCGTTGGCGGCAGTTGGCGTCGCGACCGCTTGCGCCATCTCTTGTCTCCCGTGCGAAACGGCGCCGTGTTGTTTGCAGACCGGTGGCGTCGCTGCGTTTCCATAGGAGCTAAGCCTTTTTCTTCTTTACTTTTTCCTCAGGTAAGTTCGCTCTTTGCAAATTTTACAAAAAAAAAATGCACCATCTGTGGGCAACGCTGCACAAAGTCGTAGCGCGATAGGTTAAGAAACCGAATTTTCCGGTCGATTTAAAGAGCCTGCCGTCTCCTTGTTTCACCCTGTAGCATGTCTTCCCCCACCCACAAACGCTCATCACCCCGCATGAATCCACGCAGTGTAGCATGGCGGGGCGTCACACTGTGAACGAAGAATAGCACAGATTTGAGTTTTAAAGGCTAACATGCCGATGACGCTCCCATGCCCAAAGTGTGTACTCCGGCACATGGGAGTAAAGAAAGCAGAAAACTCTAATTTTACTCCGGTTTCTGAGTGACGGAGTATAAGGGCGACATTACTTGATTTATTTCCGGTTCCTAACCGGAGCTTTAGTATTGCAACACTATTTAGTATTACAACACTTTAGCATTACAACAGGCGAAGAAAGATTTGATTTGAAGCGAAGCGGGGCGGTCGGCCTGTGGAGTTATGACGCGCGACCTCGCTACGTTCAGATCTTCTGTATCCGAGCCCCAATATCTGTGAAATTCGGCACACAAGGACCTCTTGCCGCCTTCTCACGGTGTAAAAAATTTCGCGTGTGCAACCGAATACTTTATTTTTTTTTTTTGCATTTAGGGTGAAGAATATTTGAAGTAAAACGGGCCTGGCAACCGCCATCTTTTCTTTTTTTCTCATTTTGTTTTCAAAAAGTTTATTAATTTTTTTTTTGCCTGGAAGGTTCTTAATTTTCGACTTTCAATATTGAAATTTCGCATCCCCCTAGATATTCCGAAGCGAAGCGTTCAACAAAAGCTTCGAATAGACCGATCTCACTAAGCTGCCCGGCGCATGCGTGACACAGGCCATAACTTTAGTTAACGGGAGGCAGACGGCCATTCATGCGAGGGCGTGCCGTCTCGTGATCTCCACGCGCAGAGCTCCAGCGAGGTTGTCGCACGTGCAGAAAGACTAAAGTTCCCTCGATGCATTGCGGCAGCGGTGGCGTAGCCAAACTGGCTGGTGAGATCGGTCTAGGGGTAGGGTGCTTTGCATGTGCGCTTTGCTTAGGGTGGTGGCATCTCGCCATTTTGTCCCAGCAGGTTTATTTTTATATTTTGTTCAGAAGCGCGTGAAAGAGCGTGTCCCTGCACGCGTTTGTGGCGCTGACTGTGCTATGGCGACATTTTGTTTTCGTCGATTTCTTTGCATTTTACCCGTGAGCGCGTGCTGTCGGCATCGGGTACTACAAAGGGTGGCATCACCCTAAACAGAAGGACATTGAGGCACCCTAGTCTAGGGTGCTTTCATGTGCGCTTTGCTTAGCGTGGTGGCATCTCGCCATTTTATCCCACACGTTTATGTTTATTTTTGTTCAGAAGCACGTGAAAGAGCGTGTCCCTGCACGCGTTTGTGGCGCTGACAGTACTATTACAGTGAACTAGAGTACTATGGCGACATTTTGTTTTCGTCGATTTCTTTGTATTTTCCCGGTGAGCGCGTGCTGTCGCAGCATCGGGTACTACAAGGGTGGCATCACCCTAAACAGAAGGTCATTGAGGCAACCTCAGATCGGTCTATCGGTATTTTTTTATAGCTCGCATATTTTCTGACTGTTAAGGGCAAAACTCTAATATCCAAGACGGCTACCGTGAAAAAAGTTAGCAGACGGCAAAATGGAACCTCTACCGCAAGTTCCATCTACAGTGCCGCCGCCCCGGCGGGTAACCTTGGAAGCGCAAAAAGGGGAGTTTGGTTTTGTGTAGGCTCGCGCGCTGTCCGCGGCCACCATAATGGACCTTATTCCAAAGTCCGCGCCATGGCCTGTCCGTCATTCTTTATCGCGTGCTCCGAGCACGTAATGGACTCGAGTGCTGACGTCATCGTTCGGCGAGTGGTCTGGATCGAATGCGGAGAGCAGGTCGTCTGCTCTTGCGCAGGAGTGGCGGTGACGTCAGAAGCGACGCCGAGCTCTATTGGCTAATTGGAAAATAATAGTGGGTAAACTTCAAGGCGTCCATCATTGAGGTCTACCCACTATTTTTTTTCTCAATCAGCCAACAAGAGCTCGGCGTCGTTCCGACGTCGCCGCCACTCCTGAGCAAAGAAGCAGACGACTTCCTTTCCGCATTATGCGCTTTTTGCCCCAGAAATGGCGACCATCAATGTTGCTTGATTGCCTTTTGAAACGGTTGAATTTAGTGAAATCGACACGTTTTGCAATACCAAATACTGTGCGATTGGCTTCACAATTTTATACTCTTATGATTCAATTTCTTTTCAGGCGCACGGGCAGCTAATCAGTTATCTGAAAACAGCTCGTAGCTTGTAGTTACGCGAGACAAGAAAGAAAAAGTGGCACCTGCGTGATCGAAAATGGAATCGTTTCTTGGTTCAGCAAGATCCACCACTGGACTATCAAGTCTTCCTACGCGTGGAATGGCGCGATGGACACTCGATATTTTATGACGTGGGGGCAGCCAACGCACATTTGAGCACCCCTACCGGTTGAGCCGGTCGCGCAATGTAAGCAACTAAAACGCAGCTTTTTGACTTCATTTATGACCTACGCAGTAACCTCGAGAGTCATGCTCACACCGACGCCGTCTTTCTTGATTTCTCCAAAACTTTCGACTGTGTCCCCCATCAACGCCTCTAGTGAGGAGGTTCGTTATTTGAGGTAAAGCCCTCTTTGAAAACATTAAATTATTGTCGAGGCAAGTACTGTTTCTGTGTGGAGCTTTAGTAGTTCCGTTGAAAAACAATAGCGATACAAATCTAAAGAAAATCATAAAATACGTTACGGGATAACAATTCCCTTAGAGTAGTCCTAAAACAACTAGTTGATGAGCCACTGAATAACAAATGTGAGTCTCAAGTCAAACAAGTTAGTGGAGGTCAGAGTGAAACACCTCACTTCACTTCACCTGACAACGCATCCGGTGGTGACGTTGTGGCAACGATGTGGTGATGTCTTTCATTAACCAATCAAATTAACCAATGGTGCAACACCTGGTTGACGTCCCTAAACAAAGCCAAATGAATATTAATTCGCTTCACCAGAAAGAATTTGTGCTATATCATCAGTACAGCCTCGACTCTGACCTAATGGAAACCGTTTCAACGTATACATATCTTGGCGTAAGACTAACATCAGACCTCTGGCAGTCAATTACATTGAAGCCATACATGATGGCTCTTCGAGAGCTCTAGGCTTCATCCGAAGTGAACGTGCGCAGTGCTCCTCCACTCGTGCGCAAAATAGCGTGCGGCACGTTTATCAAACCAAAATAAGAATATGCAGCTCTCATGTGGAGTCCATCAGGCCTACCTCATCAGCCACCTGGAGGCAGCACAAAACCGGGCCGCTGGTTTCATCTTGTCCACCTCTAATTTTTCTGTCAGTGTACCCGCGTTAAAAAGTCAACTAACCCACTGTCTTCTTTGCAGCTCCGCAGAAAACTCTCTCGCCTCCGTCATCTTAATAAAGTCTACTATCATTTCCCCGACCCCAAGAACTCTTTGTTATCACCTCCTGACAGAACATCTTCTCGCATTAACAACTCCCGCCCAATCAAACTTATTTCCGGTTCCACAAACGCATTCAAACAGTCTTTCCTTCCTGAAGCCATCTGCGACTGGAACACCCCACCATCCTCCATGGTCACCATCGTAGACCCAAAAGTATTTCTTTCAAGCTTATGGATTAATGGTTCTTGGTATTAGTAGTTTGTTCCCATTATGTATCATTAGCTTGACTTGGATGTATGAATTAGCCTTGTGTTTTGTTTTTCTTGCTTCTCTTGGCTCGTATACCATGTATTTATCCCCCTCCTCCCTTTATGTAATGCCCTAACCTGGACTTAGGGTGAAAATAAATGAAATGAAAATGACCGCCGCGATCACATTAATATGCCGCTATAGACACTGTTTACAAGCAAGTCTGCTTTGCCCACACCACAGCGCTTGCGCAGAAATCCGATTCGCGAGAGATGATGCGTCTGCGTCTTCTCTCAAGTGACCTCTCATCAGAGCCGACAGCAGCGATACCGCACTTGGCGTGACGTCAGAGGGTTGAGTATGCAGCAGTACGTATCGGGAATACTGAATCGAGGCTCCGCTGCGTTTCATCACGTTAAAGTAGAAAACAACAGGTGATGGGAACATCTCGCGAGACGAGGGAATGAACCAGGCGTGGCAGATTTGGGAACATTATCCATTTATTTATTCCATTTTATGGACGCAAATATAGTGATACGCTGGACGAAAACTTGGTCGCTACAGTAGGAAGTGTTCGTAGATGAATTTCGTTGTCCGGCAACGCTCTGCGCAACCCTCTACGGCGCGCAGGCGCAAAGCGGCTTCTTCGATGCCGAGGGCTCAGTGGAGGGGAAACGCTGTCTACGAAAACTCCCTAATATATCCTAGTGTACGAAACTGCGTGCTGAGTCAGCCGCTGAGTCATCAGTAGTGTGATGTGCGCTCTTGTTTACTGGTGGACTCGCACGCTCGTCCCAACGTTGGCTCGTTCGCACTTTTGTCTCGGTTGTTTACTGTGATCTGAAACTCGCCGCAGTCTACGTTATGGAGCGAAGGAAAAGTTGCTCCTGCTTAGATGCATGCATGTGCCGAAGCAGACGCAAATGAAAGATCAGCCAACCTGGGTGCGTCCTGTGTGGCAAAACACAGAAAGAACACAGGCGTGACGTCACCAAGGCATCGCACGCGACTCGCCTGAAAACTGAACTGGTGGACCATGCTTGGACATTGAGTCATTCTTTTGACTTCGCGGACGCGACGACCTTGACGAGGGAGGAAAGAGGGGTCACGAAATGACGTCTCTCACCTTCTGGAGCATTTTTGCAAAGCAGAAAATAGAAAGTGAACTACACTGAACGCAGTCTTGTCCACCATGGTGCTCAACAACGTATTGTGAACAGGTACAGCCGTAATGTCCGCGCACGGCGCGAAAAGCGGAAGCATTAAAATCACGTGAGTGTTTGCACAACCATAGCCTCCTCTATACTGAGTACTGACAAAGCTTGGCAGATCGCCGCGAGAAGTGGCCGCCGAAAGGAGAAGGTAGAGCGGGAGACAACGCATGAGAGGAGAGCCGCCTGACGGCTGCCCGCTGCGGCGAGACGCCGAAACACACCTCTCCCGGGCGATCGGATGTCCGCTCGTGCTTCTCGCACTACCACTTTTTTCTCGTTGGGTTTGAAATCCATGTTTCGGGTCCTCGCCGCTGCAGAAGCTGTGCGCTGAATACCAGCTTCCCAGAGAAATGCTCTCTGCTACCAGATCCTCGGGCTCCAAATCTGCCACCGGGCGCTCTATGGCTCCGTCATCGAACTGCCAGGCTTTGTGAGTATAGAGGAGGCTATGGGCACAACTTACGTCGGTGATAGCAGACGCCTACTTCCGACGTCGGCGCCAGGCGCGCGCTTTTTTCTGACCCGGAGAGAAACAGGCGCGTCGACGAAACCGATCGCGCGCGAGTCCGAAATGACGCCGCCTTGACGTCGACGCGCGCGAATCGCGCACAAAAACGCTCCACGTGGGTCACGCTTTACGCACGGCAAGCACGAGCAAGCGTCGCGCTCATATGCACTCCTCTTACACAGGTCTAAGAATATCGAGGAAGCAGTTAGAATTTATCTTGCTTTATTTGACATCAAGTAGCATAATTTCATGTCGCTTGAATGCTATTTCACGCACGGCATCGAGCGAACTCAAGACGCGGGAGCGATCGTTAAGTAGCCACTTCTATCTATACGGTTTTGCACTCCTCATACACGATAAATAAACAACGCACACACAAAAAAGAAGTTCATGAAACGAAACCGTCAATCGGAATTGCACCCGAAGAAACAGTTCGGTTGCAAAGGTAAACATGCCAAGGTTTTGGGCGAACGTGATGGAGTAGTCGCTACGCACAGGCCCTATACCAGCCACTATGTTTGCGTAGTGCACGCAGTGTACTTGCATATCTTATGCTACAAAATGAAGCGGTATTTGACCCACTTTTGTTGTCAAAACTCAGTCGTCTAAATATACACGGAAGCAAGTCTTGTGGACCACCCATTGTCCGTCACAAGTTTCGTTCGGGGCTAGCGCTATCTCGGCAAGTGTAGGAACACAAACGCTTATCACATCGGATCTAGCGGCCAGGTGCACAACTAAACCAGGTTGTACAGATTGTGGACGAAACCAATGGGCTGAAATGTGTAAAGCAAAAGAACTGCACTGCTTGAGTGCGCAGAATATCCAACATTCGCAAAACGGAAAAAAAGACACATACACACACACTCGGCAGTGTGGAGCCATTGTCCGTTCTTCCTTTCTCAGCCGGAGAAACTAGGTAAGAAGATTAACTACCACCAAACACCCAAGCTAAGAAGTGATAACTAGAGTTAATCACAGAACATGGCAACATCAGTCAAAATTATTCGAGTCAATGCAAATGACTCAGTGACTGCAACTGAACATTTGATTAGCAATAGCAGGCGGCGATGTCAAGACTTGGCGGCGATTCTTGCCGCAAACGATGTCGTCATCGTCCACCAACGATGACGTCAAACGGAGGCCTTGTCTTCCAGGTGGTATCGATTGAACGCGCACTCGAGTCCGGTGTCGACATCCGCATCAATCCAGTTATGGGGCTGGCTCCAAGAACTCCGCGCGTGCTACTTACAATAAATATGGGTCACTGCAAGGAGGAACTTGGTGGGGCGATGTCGCAAGACGGGGGGGGGGGGGGGGTTGCGGTAGCTCGGCTTTCAGGAGTGGCGCTTGACGCTTCAATCTTACGGCAGATGGCGTAATCAGTTCGGTCGCTTCTCCGGGTCGCTTCTGGTGGTGCGGCGAGAGTGCTCTTTTGCCGTTGATCCATTGCAGCGAAGAGCTTTCGCGTTGCACGAAGTGACAGCGACTTCCAGCGGTCTATAGGTACGCTGAACTATATGCTCTAAATTACCCCGTACGCGGGGAAGTTTGGTATTTTCTCGACTTTTATTTTTGTCTCGTGTATCGCGAATCGGGGACCGCGTTTCGCGCCGGCGTGCGCGTTTGATGTTTCTGCTCGCTGATTAGCTCGTCGTTCGCCATTTTGTAATAGCGTAGTGCGTTTCTAGGGCGTTATTCCTTTCAAGTATAAGTTGGCAAACTGAATGCTGGGGCAAGTGAATCGGTGCGTGAGAGCGAGGCAGGCGACGACGAATCGTCGAAATACTCTGTTTCACTTTTTCCGACCGTAGCCTCAATCCGTATACGTGCGAACGTGAACCCTGTGCGTGGGCGTTTCCACACTGCGCGAGCTCAAACTGCGGTCCATGGCGACGACGCGCATATGCCACGGGGAGCACGTAACACTAACCCAAACGCACAGCACTGGCGTTTGCTCCTATTCGCAATGCTTTCTAATAGCATAGACGTTTTTTTCTTTCCTGTCCTTCTCAGTCGCAAGGGTTCCGTTCTGGTATGCGGGAATTTCTACCTGGAATATGCGTGAAAATAGAGGTTAGGCCAAACGAGAATGGGGGACAATCCCGCATTTTTTTGTAAACACCTTCCAGCGGTGCGGAGAAATCAAAACGATGTTTTAACGCGTACCAGAAGTGACGACATTCAAGATGGCTGCGCCCTTGTGGAAAAGGTGTTTACAAGCTCCAGAATCACATCATCACGGCGCTTGTTGTCTTCGTAACTTTGCTGTCACCGGCTCAATGAATCGGGCACAGAAAGAAAAAAGAAGCACATACGATTGCGGCGCGTTTTCTGTGAGTGATTGTTGTAGTCGGTGATAACGAAGGAACAAAGGCCATGAAGAAAGGTGACGCATTTACTTGTGACGCAGCTGACGTAGTTCGATTGGTTCCATCGAAGCCAGCTGCGGTCAAACTGACGGCTGAACTCCATGGAGCGAATTATGTGACGAATAACTGACGAACGTCGCCCGACGGCACGCTCGCTTTGCGCGCGACGTAGCAGCCTCTGTGCTGAGTCCACGCGCAGAGCAAAAGCCGCCGGACAAAAATGGACCGATCTCACCAGCTAGTTTGAGTACGCCACCGCTGTCGCCATGCATCGTGGGGCTGTAGTTTTTCTGCACGCGCGACAACCACGCTGGAGGTCTGCGCAAGCAGAGCACAAGACGGCACGAGCTGTCTCGTGCACAGGCGCCTACACTCTTGTAAACTACAGTTATGGCGGCGTCACGCCATAGAGTTATTACAATAAACGCTAGAGGCTCAGCTGGCGCTAGTGTCTACGGGACTTCCGGTTGCAAATTGAAGCAGACAGCATGCAGTCTACATTTCCAGCCTCCTGTGTATTCCTATGGGAAAACGCGCGTGAATTTTGTCTCTTCGCCGGAAAATAACATGAATAACTTTTGTCATTTCGGTTGTACCGGATAGTATGTACCTTTATTGGTATTGTGAAAGTGTAATTGCTTTAGTTACAGCATTTTTCTTTATCACTGAGCGATGTTAAACTTCGCTCTATTTCAGGCCCAAACCTCTGTTTCAAGGAAGGTATGTGAAAACGAGCGACGGTTCTAAGCAAACTAACGATCGAAAGGAATGTAGTGTGTGTTCAGGTTCGCTAGCATTCCGGTGGTGCTTATATATTGCTAATATGCCCGTCCTGTCATTGTATGAAAATGACTCCGTCGTGCATCTTTACGATCGGTTAAAGAAACATTCGAACGCAAAAATAAAGCACGTGAGCTACGAAAGGTATGTCTTTTTATTATTTCCCATGTCGGGCAGTTTTTATCGGGCACCTGCTCTCTGGCTCCCCTTATTTGCAAAGATTTGGAGCGTGCGGGTGATGCTTTGAACCATTTGAACCCAGAACAAGCATCTTCGCAGTACTTATTTATTGCAAATCTGACTATATTACGTGACTTTCAATTTATTTTGATCGTCTGCAAGCACAAGGAGTTACTTATCCAGTGTTACTGCGTAGTTCTTGCCGTCTCTCTCGGTTTTCCACATGTCCTTCGTTCGTTTGGCACGTATATCCCCCATGTTGGAAAGCGTCGACGCCGTGTTCGCGCTAACAGTGTCCGACAGTGCACAAAAATACACGTACGAAGCCGTTTTAGCACCGTTTTTAATGCGATGAATTTGAAAGAAAAACGCCGTAACTGACCATTTATTTCGTCTGCGTGACTGAGAAATGTTCCAATGTGCCTAGTACGTACAAATTATTCGTGATATTTGCTCTTGTAATCGAGCGCAGAGAGAAAATGCACTCGCTTTTTCCCATAGGAATACATTACCGGAAGTCAAATTTAGACTGCTTGCTGTCTGCTTCAAAATGCAACAGCACACTAGCGCCAGCTGAGCCTCTAGCGTTTATTGTAATACGCTCCTATATGCGTCACGCATATGCGTGGAACACTTAGTGAGATCGGTTTATTCGTCGATTTTTTGCAACTTGTTCTCCCCTTGGAGTTGAGCCTTTAAGATGAAATGGAGTATAATTGGTATAGTAGCATGAAATAACTGTCACGTGCTTTGTGTCGTCGCTCTAATTTCCCACGGAGGCTGTAGCTTTCCTTCTTTGCTCAGCTAGGCTGCTGCGGAATTTAGGTGTTTTGTAAGCCTTAAAGAGACGCTGCAATGAAAAAAATCTTTTTTAAACAGCATCGTTGGGACAGGATGTTTTTCGTAGCTTTTCCACGAGGTGAAAAAACAATTTACGCCCAATATTTACGCCTTTAGAATCAATTTAAGTGGAGGTCGCGGCCCGTTCTAATCCTTGCCCACAAACTAGTTACCCCGGCCATTGCTACTGGATTAGCTTGGATTCTCGGCTGAACACGCTAACAAGCCTGGTGTCTCCCTTTCCCGACATCCGGTGCGTCTAGTCTGGCCTGTGACGACGCCTGCAAGTTGTTTGAGCAGACGCGCGGCAGCCACCGGCGTTGTCTGCTATTGCGCCACCGTCTAGCGTCGTCTGCCATGCCCAAAGGACGCGGACATGAACGCTGCCCGTCGGGGTCCGTTCTCGCATTCGTCCGTCTGCTATTCCGCTCCTGTCTAAAAACTTTTACGACGCTCGCAAGACTCGACCGTGAAAGTGGCGTTCTAGCGTTCTATCATGCGCGGGTGACGGTTCAATACAAGCGTCTCTCAGCGTCTGTCGATTTGCGGTAAAAAGCGACCGAAAGGACTAAAGAAAAGCGACAAAACAAATACGCATTCATTTCAGCTTTTATGTTCTTGTTATCTTTTTTTTTTTGGCAAGGCATCCGCGAGTAAGGTGTGAGAGCGCCATGACGCACAATTCAAACCTGACGTCAGAGTTATTCGTTTTGGCCGGCCAGGTGCACTGAAAAACGTGAGAGCTACTTGCCTTTCGAAGTGAAATGACGGGAACATACCTGGACTAACTTGAAATGAGCCGAACGCCCGACTGACTTTGTACTCACAGCATACTCGTAGTGCCCATTGCATACCCACTGCATACTCGTAGTGCCCACAGTTGGTGTGAAGAAACACGGGCTGGCTTCTAAGCAGGTGAATACAAGGATTCTGTTTTTTCTACATCGTTCACCGTGATAAGGTGTGAAGGATTTTTATGAATAACAGAGTATATTAATGTTGATTTATTTAGGATAGAAGCTTCTTTGGGAGCTGTTACAGCAGGCATTTGACAGAGTGGCCTGCGTGTGATAATGTTTGCGTTCGGATAAGGCACCAAGCACGGACTATGCATGGCGCGCGGACTATCTACGCAAATATTCTTTGACCCCGAGTTAGCCCCTGCGGACTATACTCTGGGTGCGAAATATAGTCCGAAGAACACAGTTCTAGTGTTTTTTGGAAATTCACTTTCACTCGATACAAATAAAACAAAATTATAATTTATTCGACCGAGCGGCGAAAATCACATAGAAAAAAAAAGGAAGAGAAGTCAGTAACTACGAGTGGCAGAGACTTGTTCCTAATAAACTGCATACTTTCAGCTATTCCCACGTGATATAACAAAGTAGGAAAGTACGGAGCGTCGGTAAAAAGACCTGCTCGAAATAAAAGAAAACAACAAAAAACAACAGCACAGCAAAGATAATTTCCTGATCTAAGTCTAAAATTTACGCGCACACAAAAAAAAATCTTATTAACACTTTTTCTTTATTTATTCCTACTCCCTTTCAGTGTACCTGGTTTCGTTACGCCACCGAGGTCTTTTGTTTTGTTTTTTATTTCTTCAGTTTTTAATCTTGGGTTAGCAGAGCGTTGGCTGCATAACGTAATAGAAATCTCACGAGGTGCATTGGGAATGTTAGTATTTGACTTCTGATGAAAATGGTTCACGAACTGAAACACAAGAAGAAGCCAAAAATAAAGTACATGATTGCGCCACAACGAATGCGAAGGAACCGAAGTCACCCAATGTCGCAGTGAGAAATCGCACCGAACCGCGACCTTATGCAACAGGGTCCTCAAACTCGCAAAAAAACAAACAAACAAACAAAGAAACAAACCAACGAGGATAGGACGGAATCTGAAAAGTAGCCTGCCGTCACTTGTAAAGATAGAGGCTCATGACTCACTATTTTCTCGTTCTTGTTTGTTTTAAAGATAGAGGCTCATAACTCACTATTTTCTTGGCGTTGTTTGTATTATTTTTTTAGAGGGTCACTCAGTCGAGATAGATAAGAAAAACAAACTGCACAAAAAATTGCGCTTTATGTTTTGTGTTAATCCGTTTACAGACGTGGGCAGAGGAAACTGAAACTCCCGAATGCGCTTAGGGATCAAATGAGGGTAAATGGGTGACGGTGCAAAAAATGTGAGCACGCGGGTGTTGAGGTCAACGAGAAATACTGCAATAAAATAATTTTCCGGAGATGTTTTTTTGAATGGAGGAAGTGTGGCGCTAAGCCTGGCAAAATACGAACACGCAAATAAATCTGCTACGAAATGCGAACACGAACTTGATCAGACACAGATCAGAAAGCCTGCATCTCCAGAGGATGTAACAGAGTGAACCAACATAAGCTTTTTAAACTGAGGGTGGGAATATGGTCAATAAGACGTACGGATTGATGTACTGAAATAGGGGTTACTGCCACCGATCTCTACTATAGGGGGCTGGATGGCGCTTAGCCGTGCTTCGAGTCGGGCGTGAGTGAAGCCACCGGAAGTTGGATGCTTGTCCCGGAAGTTGAGTGTCTGCTGGGTTTTCTGGTGCATTCAGTTAATGTTTTGGTTCACACTTTCTTGCATTTTTACGTGTGTTTTTAATAATCCCTTTTAATAATCAATCTTGAGAATGAGGCATTTGAACGTGAGGGCATGTACACTTAATAAACTAGAATCTCGAAATTCTCACACATCAAATGGCTTCCAAGAAGACTTCTCGGGCCTGCATGAGCTGTTATTGCGCAACAAGCAGGCCCTCTTGATATAACAAAAGCAAATCAAGCGCCTTGGACACTGTTTGGACCACCGCTCGTAAGAATGTGAAAGCCTTTCAAGCGCTCACTTCCGGGACAAGCCGCTTACTTCCGGTGGCTTCATACCTGTTTGCTCAATGTGTTATCCAGCCCTCTAGTGGAGATCAGTGGTTACCGCGCAGGCGAGCAGAAAAAACGATCATAGCGGAAAAGAAAAGAACTTGAGTCTAGGGACAGAAAATGGAATAACGCAACACTCTCAAAAATTTGAGATGGTGCTGTGTTGTCCCATTTTTGATCCCTAGTCTCAATTTGTTTTTTTCTTTCTCACTTTGAATGTTAGAATATATTTTTGCTCAGGCAATTTTTTTTAATGATTTACTGTCGACAAAGAACACGCACGTACGCGAGTGAATGCAACAACTGGCATAATATTATTAATAAAAAAAGAAACTGACTGCCGTTTTAGCGATGCTGACTTCTATTTAACATATTAATATTATTTTGTATCCTATCCCCAGAGTACGGAAGTGCTGAAGGAGCCGCACATTATTCACCGAAAATTAAGAAAATTTAAAGTTTTACATTCCCGTATGTTTATCATGAGAGTAATTCGTCACGATATTTCAACAAAATAAAGTGTGCAACGATAAGTGAATACGTTGAATTGAATACAAATGACACACAAAAAGCTTATTACTAGCCCGTGACAACCCGTGTGATTCTTTTTTTTTTCATGTTATTTGTGTAAGTTCATATATAACGAATAAGCGGATATAACGAAGCGATTTCCGATTCTCGTTGACTTTGTTATAACCTGTCTCGACAGTACTTATTCTTTGGAAGACTAATATTCACTATGAAAGCAATAAAAAACACAAAACAACAACAACACAAACTTGATCACGTTGACAAAGACTGGGGAGCACATAATATGTGAATGAGCTGCAGATTCTACGTGTGTGTGTGTGTGTGTGTGTGTGACGTCACGTGGCGTTATGTAGTCACATACCTAACGTCACACGACACCATGCTGGCACGTGACTTCATGAAGTCACCTGGCGTCCTACTATCACGTGATCCCTAACGTCACGTGATTTTCTGACGTCAGAATTTCACGTGTCTTCGCGCGAGTTGTCAAGTCACGTGGCATAGTGCACAGAGTCACGTGACTTTATGACGTTATGTGACGTCACAGTCCTTCGTGACGGTTTTCTCGCAAAATTCGACCGATGAATCTCAATATGTGTTAGAACCAGGTTTCCTCGAAGCCCGAAGTGAACTCGGGTGCGAGGTAGCAAGCTGAGAAGCGAATCATTAATCCTCTGACAAATGTAACACCACACTGACTGGGTGCATTATCTCGAGGAGACCGGAAGGAACCGAATGCACGATAGGCGAGCGAAACAATAAATCATTGCAATAATATACACATAAATAAAGTAAACAAAAATTAAAAAATATATATATAAAAAGCACATGACACATTTGAATCGGATGTTGTTGAGAGTCGGCGCTATGTTTCCGGAAGTTGGAGACCGAACGCCGCAACGTAAAATAAAATTGCTACTTCCGCTCGTGTGCTGCCATCTCGTGGGTTGTCGCGAAAACTAAAACCTCGTTTTTCTTTTCGTTTTCTTTCTGTCTTTTGCTTTGTATCCTCGCAAGTTTGCATCATCGTTTATGCCCTTCGCAACTACAGGAAATGGAAGCTGCGGCGAGACGTTGTTATTCCTTCCGCTTTTCCAACGCCTCAAGCTCTTCCCGCTTTTGCTCCCGATCCATTCACGTGCATTTATTTACGTCGAAAATACCGAGGTAAACGTTCTTGCGATACATTCGATAAGCACCGCCCGTCAACTATGCCACCCCCACTCGCGAGGGATTCAAGCTGCTTTCTCTCGCGTCAAAGTGGCCAAGACAGTTCCGTAGCCATTACTGACGAAGTCATGAACTCGAAGTTACGATATGAAAAACAAGGTCAGGAAAAAAACAATTTATTACCGAAAAACAATAGATAAAAATAAACTGGATAAAGGAAGAAGGCAAGGTAGAGATATGATAGAGCGAATAAAGACAGAACGCAGAACACGGAAGTAGCGAGGCGCGAAACTCGCTTCCTTCCGCGGATGAAGCAAGATGTCGCGGAAGTAGATCGAAACCAAAACCAAAGCTTATGTTACTTTTTCTTTTACTTCCCGTTTTTTTTTTTTAGTCCAACAGCGCCGCTACTGCCCGCCCGACTCGCTCTGAAGCGATGACAAGAGAGCAGGTATTGTTTATTTCAAGTTTTTTCAACCACTTACGCGTATCTTATAAGCTTTCAATGCCAATACATCGTACAAATGACAGTGTGCATACACTGTCTGAGGTCTTCCATGTATGACGGTTCTGCTGCCACAATGGTCATACAAAACCTCTCCGCAGACAAGTTCAAATCCTACATAGCAGGCATGCTTATATCATTCTTGTGGCGCGAGTAGTAGTAGTAGTAGTATGCGTTTTGGGAGGGGGTTAGGAAACCGACTGTTGGTGCTGGGGCGTCGGAGGGAAAGGGTTCTTGGGAAATAAAGAGGAGAGAGGGGGAGTAGAGGGGGGGAAGAATGGGATTTTCTCGTCATTCTCTAACCGTCAAAGTCTAATTTGCAGGCCGGGGGTCTGTGATGGTCATAGCCATCGGCAAGAGCTGGTTTGAATAGGTTCCAGTCGCCTAGATGGTGATTGGGGAAGTCTGATGTAGGCGAAAGAGGGTAGTTTCCTGTTTTAGTTCGACCACAGGGAGTAGTATTGATGAGTCAGTCTGTCGGAAAGGCTATTGTCACCATTTCTCTCTGTGTTGCCTTTTTCTTCAGAGAAGGAGATTACTCCTGTCTCGTCCAGGTAGTTTTCAGTGCCTTCAGCGTCTCCTTTTGGTGCAGTTTGAGCCTCATGGTCTGATGATGTCCTCCATAGAGCTGTAGGGTAGGTTGAGTTTTCTGTACTTTTCCTGGGTGCCCTTCTCTCGTGTCGTAGAGGGTGCATTGTAGGAGGAGATGGACGTCATCTGCCCGAGTCCCACAGGTGTTGCAGTCTGGACTCCTAGAGGCTCTCATCCTGTTTATCCATATGGGGGTGAGGGCGCTGCCCGTCCGAAGTCGGTGGATGACAGCCGCCGTTGCCCTGTTCATGCGTGCTGGCAGCCGGGCCGGGTGGTCGCCTTGTGCCATTCTTGCGTCTGGGTGCTGACTTGCGATCTCCCTCGCCACAAGGAGCTTGGCGTCCGCGGACGGGGGCACCTGGATGTGGGCGTGAGGGCTCATCGTGGGCGAAGTTGGCCATCTGGTCGGCGATCTCGTTTCCCTTGATGCCACAGTGGCTTGGCAGCCACTGAAACCTGAACTGGTGACCGAGTTGCTCCAATGCCATCGATTCTGCTGCGATTCTTCGCGCCAGTGGTGGTGCCCTCTCCAAGTTATCTAGCATGGAGAGCGCGGCTTGTGAATCGCACAAAATTTCCACTTACCGCCCCTGGTGCTGCCTTTCTGAACGGCCTCGGGGGCGAGCAGGATCGCTGCTGGTTCTGTGGTGGTGCTGGTTGCATGCGTGTAAGGCGCGCGCTTAGTCTAACGCCAGCCGCCTCGAAGGCCGCGGCGGCCGTTGATGACCCGTCTGTGGGACGCACTGAGCCATCCGTGAACGCGCGAGCCAGCCGTGGTACTGGTCCTCGATGTGGGACAGCACAAGAGTTCGGGGTCACTGTTGTTGCCGTCCTCCTTGATCTCAACCGGAGATGTGTAGATCGACGTCCATAGGCTGTGGACGTTCTTGCAGTGGTGGAGAGTCGGCCAGGGCCGCAGTGGTTCCGCAATGTCACCAAGTTGACAGAGCGCGCATCCACGTCCTGACTCTGTTCTCTGCGTAATCTTCATGATTAGGCTGCCCGTCGACCGTCCAATCTCCATTCGGATAAGGTGCCCAAGAGACCGCTTCTGTAGTGCGGCACAAATCGTGGCTACGCCGGCCTCGACGAGTGTCTTGTGTGATGAGGCGCTTCGGGAGTGCCAAGGCGAATTCTCAGTGCCACCGTCTGCGCCCTCTCTAGGCTTTCTTGTTGTGTGCTGTTTAGCGTCACCAATGGCAGCGCGTAGGTCGGGCAGGACACGACCAGGCCCTTGTACATTGCCAGCATCATTGACTGCGAGGTGCCCCACGTTGTGCCTCCAAGTGCCCGCGGGGTGTTTGTTCTTGTGCGCATCTTCTGGAGCACTGCGTCTACAGCCGGCCTCCAGGACACACGCATTGAGGCGCGACAATTCCTGTCTGCATTGAACAGCGTGGTTTTGGTACAATCCAGTGCAACTGCGGCCGAAAGCTGCAGTACGCAAGATCGACTGGAAACATGTGATGATAACCCACGTTAAAAAGTACTTGTCGTTGGGCTGGTTGGCGGTGAACGTTTTGAATCATGGTTAAAAGCGCCCGTGGTTGTCTTCTCTCTTGTGTTCGTCTTTGTATCGCTTTTAACCGTGGTTCAAGACCCACGTTAAAGGTCGGACGTAGTAGAAACTTTTTGTATATCGTGTTTCCCCGACCGCTGTGGTTTCTGCCACGAACATTCCGCTACTGCGGATGCGCGCTACTAGCCGTGTCTGCAGAGTCCCAGGTCTCGTCGTAGAGGGTTGCGGAGAGCGTTACGGCACAGCGGAAACGACCCACGAAAGCTTCCTATTACAAGATTGCGAGAAATTCAAAAAGCCGATCGCAAATCGATCAAGTCAGTTACTCACTTCGATTCAGGGGAGCCTGACGTCGGCGTAGTTTGCACTTACAACTTGCAGTGGACCTTATACTTCGCCCCATAAAAACTAGCATAAACGTTGTTTTATTATTTTCTATTTATTATTCAACCGCGGAAGTTGCGAAAAATGGACAAATAAAAAATAACGCTCTGGCGTTAAAAAAACGTTTTATGACAAAACGGCTTTTGAACAAATGAAAAACGCACAAATATTTTAAACATTCCAATTGTTTTATGGTGCCTTTGTGCGAAAGGACGTGTCTGCGCTGAAGGTGAAAGTGGGAGGTAACATAATATAAAACGTTTCCCTAATTGGTTATGGAGATTACTCTTATTCGCTCTCCAAGATGCACGCAACAGGATCTGTCAGTTCTTAAACCATAAACGTGCTAAGGCCGAAATAGCCATAACGCAAAAAATGTAAGCCGTTTACAACTCCCTGTAACGCCGAATTAGAGCGCAGCTCTTGAGGAGGAGGGGAAGGCATGGGAGGGGGTCGGGGGGTCACGTGACCTGTGGGGTCGCGTGACCTGGAGGTCACGTGACTTCGGGGGTCACGTGACTTCGGGGGTCACGTGACCTGGAGGTCACGTGACCTCGAAGGTCACGTGGCCTGGGGGTCACGTGACCTAGGGGGCCACGTGACTTCGGGGGTCACGGGACCAGGGGGTCACGTGACTTCGGGGGTCACGTGACCTGAAGGTCACGTGACCTTGGGGGTCACGTGACCGTACGGTTACGCCGACGGCGACGCCGACGCCGCTCAAGCCGGAAACGGGCGCCTAAGAGGTGCGCTCTAAAACAAACAAAGATAATCTGCAAGGATGGCTTCTCAAAGGCAACAATACGTCCATTACATCTTGTAGAAACGTTGTTTGTTGCGTTCATGAGCGTTGCAAACTGGGTACCTGATAGCAGATTTGTGAGGAAGCGGTACGTACACTGAAGATGATTGCTCACGACAGCCAAGAAAGGATGCCGTTGCCAACGTTGGTTACTTGTCTGACGTTTTCTCCACACCTGATGTCTCTTTTGTGGTAAGCAAGCAAGAAATGGTAAGCGCGATGTGGTAAGCAAGCAAGAAGGCGCATAGTGAGCCCTTAAAGACCGACGACCAGTTCGCGCTTTCCACTTTTCCCTCGCTTCCTCCTCTCCCCCTTCTACCCTGTCCATCGTTGTCTCTTTCCTCCTCCCTCATGGAGAGGACGATCTTCTGCCTTGCAGAATCTCGAGTCTGGTGGTCGGCCTTTAAGACATGGGAACAATGCCAATAACCGAGACAGTCCGCGGTCTGAGGCGGATGACGGTCACATTGGCGTTACAAACACTGTCTGTAGACATGTTGGAGGCATACATGAAGTGAACATGACATGCTTGAGGCGTTTTCGTGTATACTTTCTTTACCATGTCTGCTGCGAACTCTCGTTTTTTGTAGGATGCAGGAGCTGAAGAAACCTAATTACACCTTCTCCCTCTCGCTTGAGGTGCCATGCATGCACGAATAGAACATAGCGGCGAGAAAGTAAGAAGGAAATGGAATACGTTAACCTGACTGCTACGTCAGGCTGTCGCACTTTACTCGAGAGGAGAAAGAGGTACGGGGAAGAGGCGAAAACGTGTGCCACTTCTCTAAAACGCCCCAAACCGCGCACGGTTTTAACTAAGCACAATGGTTCCTTGACTTATAAGTTGGAGTTTGCGCTATTTTTGAATAACGCGGATTTCCCTCCGGGTCGGTCCTAATTGCAACTCCGTCGCCACGGTTCCGACGCACGCCGTTTAGGGCTAATAACTGTCCTGAATCGCAAACAACGCAAAAACGTTACCTAAAAAAAAAAAAAAAAAAATACACACACTTGGCGTTTTGTTGAATGTTTGTTTTCGTAGATTGCAAATACGCTCAAGATATTTTCGCAAAAAACATGACACTTCTTCCCAGCACCCAACATACCGACGCATCGTTGCTAAGTTAATTTTTTATGTTGTGTTTTGTACTTGTTTTGTATAGCGTGTCTTGAGTGTGGCCATGTGCGCTTTCGTTCCGTAGTTGATAACAGTGTTTTCGTGGAAGCGCACCAATCTAAACAACATTGTGGTTGTTTTGGGGAACTTTAAAGAGTGGTTGATATTATTAATAAATTTATTAAGTTTTGTGCGCTGACAGAGCGCCAAACCGCAAAAATTAATGCGTCACTAATTACCGGGAAGGTAATTACGGGGTAATAGCGGCGATCAGATGAAGAGGCGAACTCCCCTTTTGTTGCCGTTGTTGCTTCTGTGAAGCGCGCCTGCGCCGCTTCTGCTGACGTCATTGAATAGGTCTGTTCGAAGCACAACAAAGGGACGCTCGCTGAAGTTTCACAGCAATCATTTTTCCCTTCCTTACTAAGAACCCGGAAAGGCTCGAATATTGGGCACTTAAAACGTTGCTCCGAGCCTGCCGTGTTTACCGCGATGGGTTTGCTAATTGCGTATTTCCAATTGCTAACGTCTACGGCAGACGTTGACGCGTGGGAGTTTATTGCTAAGGTCATGCAGTTGTATACAGCATTCCAATAATTTACAAGTAAAGGTGTGCGAATAATGGTTCGAATTG
This sequence comes from Ixodes ricinus, assembly GCA_037355805.1. Classification (NCBI taxonomy): domain Eukaryota; kingdom Metazoa; phylum Arthropoda; class Arachnida; order Ixodida; family Ixodidae; genus Ixodes; species Ixodes ricinus. The sequence goes on along the minus strand of JAZHYW010026329.1, from coordinate 3,317 downwards.
AATAGCACAACGTCATTCATAGCCTTTGCGGTGCAAAAGAAAGCCGATGAAAGCGGCTCTCTTTGTCGCTGTTGATGCTAGGAATGACACTGCGCTATTCGATTCGAACCACTATTCGCACACCCTATGAGCAAGTCCTCAGCGCAGTGTGCGACTTCCTCAGCGGAGACAATTGAAATGTCTTCGTCTTATTCTGCAAATTGTACTGTTTCTGATTCGCATTGAGGCCCAATTTGCCCCCCCCCCTTTCCAAAGCAACAACAGCAAAACAACGGAACAAATAGGACTACACAAGTATATACAGACGTAACACACATGGAAACAGACATGTATTCTACCTTAGTTAAGCTAGAGCTCTTAGCTGTCATTAAACCAACGACAGTTGACTCAATCGCGGTAGGCCGGAGTTACCGTATTTACTCGAGCAATAGCCGTGCTTTTTATGAGTAAGACCTTGCGTCAACTTTTCTGCAAAGCACAGATACAGCCAATCATTGCGTTGCGCATAAATAACATAGCGAATAACTAGATCGAGACCACGAGTCTCTATACAAGTGCAATCTTTACAGATGGTATCTTCGCGCGAAGACGTTATCTCTGCCCTGTAAACCGTTGAAATCATTCTGTCGATCGCAGTGATTGGCAATCCGCGTGCTCCGCGGAAAAACGAACCCTCTGGTTTCCTTCATAAACAGTGCGGCTATTACTCGAGTAAATACGGTACATGGCGGCGCCAACTGTCATTGAGCCGCTAACGATCATTGAGTTCAAGTGAGCTGGCTTACTTCAGTTAACTGATGGGGGTTCGCCCCAATAGGGCTAAAGATGGCGGCGTCCGCCTCATCGCCGCCCATGGCCAGCGCAAGCGAAGCACCCTCTATTGCGGAAGATTAGGGGAGGTATCTAGAAATATATCGTAGCAGCAAATATTGCCGGAACAGGTTTGATTCGGGGTCAGAGCTGCCACTAGAACGATCACGGCACGTCGCGGAAGCTAAAGCTCGGGAAGGGCGGCCGTTGTGATTTCGGTGCCGATAAGAGTTTCGTTATTCCTCACTTGCTTAAATTTGCGTGAAACGTTCTAATTATCGTTTCTTTACTAAAAAAAAAAGAGTTCATTTCATTTTGTTTTACGTTTATAATGAATGACATGTGGGCATATAATTCAATTGTACTACTTTAAAAAAAGGTAATGTAACAACAGTGTTGGTTTCGTTACGGTTTCAACTGTGTCCCTTGACGCGCATCTCAACATGGGTTATTGGGCCTATGTACCGTGCAACACCGGACAACTTAGTTGAGCTTAATGACAGCTGGGAGATGCCAACGATCGGTGGCTTAATGACAGTTGAGGGCGCTAGTGTAACTAGGAGTATTATCCTGGATACAATACATCTAACAAATCACATTTACATATGTAAAACAAACTCTCGATTAGTGCTCTAGTAGCTTGGCTGCGCACAAGTGCAAGATGTAGGAACACTGTAAGAGGGAAAATGAAGAAAAAAAAAACATGAAATTGCGAACACATTTTGAACTGACGATACTTCAGTCGAGTTAGAATGAAATACGATAAGCTAAAGTCAGACCACTACAACGTTTCTAAAATAAAATAATAAGGTTCACAAAAAAGAAAGGCTTGATAAGTAGTAAATTTGGCGTTGCAGTGCGGCGAGGGACGAGAACATTAGGTATTTCGTACGCATTTATTAATCCTTCGCTCGTTCTCAAAAAAAAAAAGAAAACTGCCAGTAAAAGAAAAAACAAAAGAGAAAAAGGCTGGAGGGGAGAGGAGGAGGAAGCGAAATGTCGACTTTCGCTCACATGACTAACTCGCGGCAGTTTAGTTTCCTACAAGCCGTCTGAATTCCAATCCGCCACTAAGAACTGCTGCTATCGTGGCGCCTTCTTCCGACTACCCTGAAATGTTTGCTTTAAGCTATATTTTTCGCGTGCCCCGAATATGTGTAATTGCTTATTCGTCCCAGTCTTCAACGACTCCGCATTACCATGTTACCAACGCTGGCTACAATATATTATTATTATTATTTTTAGAGTGCAGCTTTTGGCGCCCGTTTCCGGGTTGAGCGGCGTCGCCGTCGCCTTCGGCATAAGCGCGTGTCGTCACACGTGACAGCACGAAAATCTTGTGACTTTAGGACAACTGCCTTGAAACGTGTTAATCGCGTTAGTAATATTTTTTTCTCACAACGCCGAGCTGCCATATGATTCCCAGAAGACTCCAATTCCTCGTCTACAAAGTGGCACGTCTAATTGCTGCGGCGGTAGGCATCCGCCCATTCGCAGATAGGTGCCTTTCGAAGAGCGAAAGCATCTGCGCCTGTTCCGGTCTACAGCCAGCGCCACCTGGGTGTGACCTCATTTCTGTTGTACTGATGAGGCCGCGTAGTATGCGCGGTAATAATGCATATTGATGCCTGGCAAGTACTACTATATTGTTACCTAAGTTACGAGTAGGTTCCGTATTTTCGGTAAATACCCGATAAATCCCGATAATTAACCCCCGAGTTGTTTTTTTCTGAATCGGTGAAACCCGAAAAACACCGAATTCATGCTGCGGAAAAAATGGCAGCATTGCTGAAAGAATCTTCTAGCCCGCTTTCTTTTTCTTGTTGACCCGTAACACAGCCCCACTGAACTGTCCTTGAAGTCGTCCCTTTCTCTTTGAAAACCATGTTTTATTGCCCCGTTCCTGAGCTTCTCCGTCGACCTACCATCGTTAAAAGAAGAACTCTGTACGATATTCATTGCATATACTTCCATCTGCAGAAGTTTGCATTGGCAGCGTCTGAAGGGCGCATTGCGCAAGAAATGGCCAAAGTCTTGTCAAAAGCTTCTTTGATTTTCTTGCCATCCCCGTTTCAGGCGCGAACGTAGAGCGTGCGTTTTCTGGACTGTGTTTCCCCAGCCGCAAGGAACGTGTCTTCCGGATGACTGACCGTCTCTGACAATATACATGTCAATTTTTTTTTCAATAAGTTTAAGTTTTTGCTATCACATCCTTCTGAAAGCGTCACGCCTTCTGTTATTTCCATATGTATGTTATTTGTGTGACGCGTTTGGTGTGGCGCACAGTAAAGGTGAGTAATGGAGTGCCGTGGTGCTTTCTAGTGGTCGTGCGTGGTCGGCTGTTGACAATCGCGGTCCTGACAATCTGCAGATTTCTCTCCCGCATTGAAATTAAACGCCAGACAAACATCGATTCCAACAGAACAAACAGCCACCTGAGCAAATAACCCCGAATCTGAAGAAAGATATGATACCGAAAACGCGGAACCCTGGTTGCGAGTAATGGC
>JAZHYW010026328.1:0-72914 GCA_037355805.1 Ixodes ricinus | reverse complement strand
TTTTCGTAGCGTGAGCTACACTGGCCGAGGTTGAGCAGTTTCGCGTGGCTCGCATAATGAGCCGAGCTCCGTGCTGCGCAAGCGCGAGGAGCAGTGACGTCACACGGCGCACAGCTGGCGCGCCGGAGCCGCCGCCGCCGCGCGCTCCGCCGCCACCGCGCGCGCCTCGCCGGTCTGCACTTTCCAGAGGAGTGACGTCATAGCCGCGGCAGACGCGACTGGCGCCGCCGCGTGCCCAGCTGCCGCGCCTCCGTTGCGCAGTAGCCAAGTCTGACGCTGCCCCGGAGCCGCTTGATAGCGCCCCTCATTTTGTGCGCATAAGTTCACGCTACGTATATCCTGGCATAGCCGAGCCTAAGCCACCGCGATTGGTTCGGTTGTTTTCAGAAGTTTACTTGTCGTCTGTGTTCGAGGAGTTTTAGTGCTACAGCACGTGCCGAGGCAAGTGTTTTCGCGAACGAAAGGAGTTTCCGCGCGACCATGTTAATACAAGGATTAGGTTCAAATGCAAATATTATTTATGATTCAGTTTATAGACCAACGCGCTGTTGTTCAAGGAATCCGCGCTTTCCTACGCCAGGTGTTGCACTGCGCACGCGCAGAAACAAAATTTCCGTGATGTTTCTGCGCATGCGCCATGACGACAGCAGCACCACCGCAGCGGTGCGACGTAAGAGCCACATGTTGGTGCATAGATCTTATAGCAATTTCGGACACGTTTACTCCTTAGCCTTGGATCAGATAAACTACACAACTTTGGTGGTACGTACTGGTGCTCACTCTCTGATCATTCAGGTGCGTTCCGTAGAGACTTCGGAGTTCGCTAAGGCTCTGGTTGAGGGCGGCAGCGTAGGGCCTCACCGTCATCGCCAACAGCGGTCGCACGGCCAGCTCGTAAGCCGCCAGACTCAGGACTTGGGAGACGGCCCTCAGAAACTGCGGACGCCGAAAACACGGTAACAGACCAGCCGCCAAAATCTTGGAAGGTCGCGCGCCAAGCCGCAAGGAATTATGGGAACGTCCTGTATGCTCCTCCTCGCTTCCGTATAGAGAGGAGGGTGATGTTGTTGAGCACTCGAACCAACACCACCTAGAATCATGCGAACGACCTCCTCTTCCTTCATGGAACGTCGCCCTTAAGGTCGCCGCTGCAGTCAGCTCAGCCGGTTCTATACAGCCAGTTCCCATAATTCCTTTCGGCGCCGCGTAGGACGCTGCACATTTTGCAACAGATCTTTTGCCACCGACTGCCTAAACTCTGAGGAGGCCTTGAGTGTACACTTACCAGCAATGTACCGGAAGACCAATAATCGGCCGCTTCTTTAGTTGGTTGGGCCAATCAGAAGGGATGGCAATATCAAGCTCCAATGGTTACATGTAGTCTCAGTGGCAAAAGGAAGCCCATCTCTTTTGCCACGGAGACTGTATTGCCATTGAAGCATGATAACCGATCGCCCTTCTCATTGGCTCAACTGATGAAAGGAAGACCAATGATTGGTGCTTCGAGCGTATCACGGTACAGTATACACTGATGGACACCTGAAAATGTAATGATGATAACTTTGATCGTGCAGTTTGAGATGATGGAGTTATCACATTTCTAACATCACTAGTACATATCTCACTACATCGCTGACATTAATTTGGAGAAAATTAAGAAAAGAAAGAAAAACGACAATCCAGACAAAAAGTACTTCTAGCTCGCCACATAGAGCTTGTATTACAGTCACTGACAGTTTAAGAAATGCAGGGGTGGCAAGGGTGAGATGATCAGACGGTAATAATTACGTATAATAATTGTAGGGGAAGTCCACAAGGTGGAGAGGATTGGCATGAGAAAAAACTGACTTACACCTCAAATGGAGCGCAACTTGCGCCCTCTAGGCTACTGGTAGAAGCCAAGTTATTCTTGCATAAACCTTCCCTGCTCCAACATAAAAGCAGATTAAAAACCGTTATTTATTTTGGAAACTTACCTTAAAGTTGTTGTCAATTAATTTGTAGGCCATTTCTGTCTCGTGGTTCGTGTGGTAGAGTGGTAAGCATGAATCAAAACTCTGAAACAAAGACATGCCATTTTCAAGCATTTGTTTCGAAGATATGGTACAAGTTTAGGTAGCTGATTACCGTATACTATATCAGCTGTATGCATGCCAAATGTTACTGGTACTCAATAAGCAGACTAGAAAGGTTGGAACAAGACAATTTTCTTAAGCCCTTAGTGAACAGAACGGAACTTCAGAGTAATGTCCGACTACCTTCCAAACATTATTTGTGCGCCCCCTAAAAACAACAACATTTGTTTAGTTAAAAATTGTTTTTAAAGGGACACTGGCAGGATACTTATGCTCGCTAAGGTTTTTATTTGTACATGACACATGAAAGTCCAACTACAAAGAACATAATTTTGTGGCTTGAAATTCGTTTTCTTTCCGCCCGAAAATCGCCGATCGAGAACTGGCTGGTTTGTGTAGAGCTCACTCTCTTCTTTGTTGTCACGTGCCGTTTAATATGGTTTAGATACAACCACTAAATACAATCAAAGTCGTGGATCATCAAAGGCACGCAATAAATATATATATAAAAAAATATGATACCCATTTTTTATGGCTTCTAGAAAGCTGCAAATACGTTCGAACAGTTGCTTTTTTAACTTTTTTTAAATATATACGTGATGCTGTAGCAAAATATTAAATGGGTAGTCTTCCTGACACCATAATGAAGCGCCCGGCAAAAAAAAAAAGTTATTTTTGGGAGTGTCAGTGTCCCTACAACTGAACAATAATTTACTGGACACATTCTTCACTTATACCAATATTTATTTATTTATTTATTTACTATACCAACTATACCAACACAGTCCGCGAGTGCTTTCTTTTTTTTTTTCAAAAAGTAAAAATGACCGTATAAACAAGCCAGTTAGCCACGGGGAAGTTATCGCGTGACTTTTTTGATGCGCAGCCATAAAAAAGTTTAAACGATACTTGCACCCCCGTGGTGCACCGTCACATGTGAGTTGGGTGGTCGGTTGTATGGGATGTGGCAGTATAGCGTTGCGCTCGATCCCATCCGGATAGGGTTTACGTGAGCGAACCGAAGTCGAGGTGGGTGGAGGCCGTGGCGGCGAGGCCCGGAGACGACGGACCGCGATCAGCTCGTCGCTGTCCGTCGCGCGTGAGGAAGCTTCTACCAAACAAAACTCGAAGAGACGCGGTGCGCGATGTGCCAGCTGGGCGCGCCGGAGTGCTGCGCGATGCTTCGTCCGGTAAGTTTAACCAGAGACACGTGAAGGCAAGACCAGCGAGACGTTCCAGACCCTGATGGACTGACGATGGACCACCACGAGAGGACGAGCCTAGCCGCTGAGCAGTTTGAGTAAACGAAAGTGTGTGGCGTTGCAGAGACCAAGATGGGCCTTGCAGTATGAACGGCTTGCAGAAACCTTCCGCGGCGAGTTTCGTCCACCGGCATGACACCTGTTGTATCACGTCCTGAACTTCGCAGTAACGTGAACTTATAAGCGGTTCTCTTAGAATTATCCAGAGCCACCGAGCTGCTCAAGCGCTGGATTACGGCGCTTTGTTGCAACAGCGAGCAGTACATCATCGACATGGAGTTTCGTTCGCTTCAAATCTGATGACTTCGACAGTCGTGTTAGGTGCGCCCCTGCCAAGTCAAATTGATCCAACGTGGGTCACGAAACATATTCATAAAACGCCCTAGTCAAACACAGCTGCATAGATCAATGTTGGTTACGGTCTAGGCTGTATACTTTCCGGTTTTAACCGAAAAAGACCGATAAACATCCGCCTCTGTCGAAAAGAAAAATCGGTTAAACCGAAATACACCGCTTTTAGGATATGGATAAGCGGTCTACAAAACAATAGGGAGCCCTATTTGAAGACCGGCGGCTTCGCTGTCATTTCCATAGGAGTTAAGCCTTTTCCTTTTTTCTTTACTTTTTCCTCAAACAATTGGCTCTTTGCAAATTTTACAAAAAAATGCACCACCTGTGGGCAACGATGCACAAAATCGTAGCGCGATAGGTTACGAAACCGAATTTTGAGGTGATTTAAGAGCCTGCCGCTATTTGAGACACCCGGTATTCGTGATTTTCTCCGTCAATAAAAGCCGTTTCAAGCGTCTGCACGAGCAATTCACCGAAATTCACCGGTATTTTGAAATAAATAAACACTGAAAACATCCGTCGATTTCGGACATAAATAAACGCCGGAAAGTATACAGCCGCTAGTTACGACGTATACCAATAACATCCCTAACCGTATTGTGCACTTCTGTGACTGTGAACGGCTCCACAAAATATTTCACACGGGCGTGCACAAAATAATCGCTGTCCAAATTCGGTAGTATTTCAATTTCTTTCGATGCAAGACACATTTCTCAAGTAGAATGAAGTTACGTCACCGTTGGAACGCTTGCATACCCACTGGCACGATGGTAACGGAGTGTGAAAGACAACTTAATTTCTTGAATTTATTGTTACACAGCCAAATAAAAAGGCAGCAGGCGCAGTGAGCGCAGATCATGAACAGAACTAGCGTAGAACCTGGTGTCATTCAGTTCGTAGACGAAACCATGTATCAGACAGCGGTAACGCGTGGCTCATATTTAAAAGAGAAATTGGGGACGAGGATGAGAAAGAAGCGAGCTAGCTACACGGGAGGATGGCTTGGGAAAGCCACCTGGCTGACGTCACGCTCTCCCCGCGGAGTTAGCGGATAACAATGAAACTTTTCACAATGATGTATTTAGGTGGCGTATTTCTCATACTCAAGTTTCATGGTTTTGACAACCCACGAAATTTCAGTAAAATAAATACAAAACAATAAAATGCAAAGAAAAGAAAATTCCTAACCACAAAACAATTATCGGGTTACTATGTTTTTTTGTGTGTTCTGTTGTAGGCGCAAAATAGCAGAGCAAGCCCCTCCACAAAAATCTCTGCTCGCCATGACGGGTTGTTTTCTCCTCTCCACTTGCCTCCTCTCCAGTGCTCTTTCTGTTAAAGAGGAGAGGGCGGAGGCTTTTGTAAGAGCAGCCTGCCCCCTTTTCTTAAGGGGGCATGAGTCAATTTCGGAATAGGTCGTTTTTGATCTTATATTGTTTAAATGTGTTAGTTCTCACATTTACCAAGTCCTATATTACAAAACCGTGTATCCATCTCAGGGCAAGAGAAAAGCATGTGGACTCTTTTTTCTCGTGGATTTCACTGTATGAACCAATAGAAAGCCCTACAATACGTGCAGATTCCGAATGATTTTATTATAACTGGTTTCGAAGAGAGTCTTATTGGTACACATTCAGACAAGACTCCTCTGTTCCACCGCGGGCGAAGCCATCGCTCGCAACTAGCGGACAAGCGCCCTTCGTCGACCACAATTCACTCGGAAGAAATTTCTTCCCAAAAAGGGCGTGTCGCGATCTTTGAACACGCTTTTAACGAGGAAATAAGCTACCCACGATTATGATTTTGGGCTTGTTGGGATGCTTAGAGCGTCTAGATTGAACCGGTCACCACAAAAGGACGATCTCAAAATCGACTTCAGTGCCCCTTCAACCTGCAACAGACTATCGACTAGATTAGGTTGTGAAGCTGTTCCCTGGAGCATGTGTTGTGATTTGGTTTCCGTATTTTCGGGGTTTATTTTTCTTCAGATTCGGGGGTGTCTTTTTTCTGGGTTTATTTTGTTTTCGCGTAAATTCGGTGTTTTTCGGTGATCATTTTTGGTGTCGGGGAAAAAAATATCGGCGTTTATCGCGGCTATTCGGGTCGCCCGAATACTTGAAAAGAAACGTCCCGGTACAGATATGTGAAGGAAACGAGACGAGTGGTGTGGTTTCGAAGAAAGAAGCAGACTCGCGGACAGTTCAGTAAAAACTCTGTTTCAACCCCCACACGGAAAAAAAAAAGTCAATAAATAGCGAGTTTTGTCCTGTGGTAGCTTTTTTTTTTCGTTGTTTAATGGCAGCTTTATATTCTGGGTTTTTCGAGTTTTTTTCTAAACTTTGGATAAAACAAGCTTGGAGGTGTATTTCCGGGATTTATCGGTAGTTGCGGAATACGCGGAAGAATAATTACAATCCGTTCCCACACCTGGCGGGAAAGGTGCTCGCGGTCCTCACCAGGTTGGAGCAGGTGTAACGAAGGTCTACCGACGGAATCCCCGAGTTCGTGGAAGAAGGGGGCGTAGTCGCTGTCAGACGGAAGGTCGAGAAACCTGATTGACGAAGGAGAAACATTTTCATTTTTATTTACATATAGCTCCCCTCAATAGATCGCACGTAAAAGAAGCTCCATTAGTGTACTTATGTTATATTGTCAAGTTTCCGCCATACTGTTAGATGCCGGGGGAAGCTGGTCCCAGCAAAACAGGAGTCGTAGATCTAAAACATGTTCACGTGTACGGCCAGTCCAGCCGGAACGCTTCACATAGCGTCCTCAATAAAGTCCGTTCCCTTACCTGAATGCCTCTGTTCACTGCCTTCAGTGACCAGTCTTGCTACCCCGTTACGAACTATATTCCTTTTCCACAATCTCGCGGCCGTCTTCTTTTTGTTCGTGGCACCGAAACTAGATAGCAGTCTAGTTGAATGTACGAATACATTGACCTATTAGCATGAAAACCCAATTTGACGCAAGTGCGCCTCGCCCACAGACGGAAGATGGCAGAACCCCTCAATATGGCGGCTCGAATGGCATGATGATAGGATGCAGGAATTTTGCATATGTCCTGTAGAAAAATCTCGTACATTGCGAAAATATGCCGAGCACCTGCATTCCCGTGGAGCACTCAATGAAAGGTCAGGAGGACGCTTCGACCTAAGGATGTCGCAAGCTTCTAGCGAATCTGAGATTCGAGGGCGAACCTCCAGGTTCGTCTGATCTGAGGCGGACTTCGACCTTTTGGCAAAATTCGACGAAGTTGGACTTCTTGGGCAGTGTCGTCCGACTTCAACACAAAACAATTTCATATATTTCGGCAAACATAATTTGAACAGTAGTTTGCTACACGTTTTAGGGAATAATAACCAGTGTCTGCGCGATATAGAGGCACGCACACGCGCCTTTAAGGATCTGGTTAACTTTTAATGCAAAACAATGCACCCAATAAATACTGTACCCTTCGTCCACCAAGGCGGCGTTGGTTCGTTTGCAATTTCCGTGAATGCGCATAATAGTCAAATTTCTGACGAACTTGGTGTTAAAAGTTTGAAAAAGGTCTCGAACTCACCCACGCTTATTGTCCCAAAGAAGACACATTTCTTGTGTTAACGTTTTTCGTAGATATTATATTCTTAATTATTTGTTTGTGGGTCCTCTTTTTCAAAACGTCAGCGCTGTGTGTGCCAACACCTTCAACTTGTTCATTTCCGCTTGGCTCTGTATTTTTATTTTGGTCGTAATACAGCAACTAGTTCAAAGTTATTTACAGTGTAATTCATTTATAACGATAATGAGAAAACCCGGAAATGCAATCGTTATAACCGATTATCGTATCTAGACTAGAAACTGATCATTTCCAGTCTAGAAACTCTAGAAACTGATCGTTATGAGCAGTACATCGTTATATCTGGTATCCTTATAAGTGGATTGTACTGTATACCTCGCTACAGCTGGAGGATACTGGTCATAAAGTGGAAGTTTGGGCGAGATGCTTCAAGATGTTTCGACTTACGCTAAATCAGTACTGCGTTCTGCCGCGCTTGCCTTATATACAATATAATATACCATCACAATGTTGCACGGGACATAAGATAGAAATGCCAATGTGTCATGCCTGGCTTCCGACTCGGGGTTGTTGTAAGAAGGAGTGGGAGAGCCAGGTGTCGAAGACGGTGGACCTGCCGCGATGGACCTCCGCTTCGTCTGGGTTCGCCACCTGCGAGGGTAGATGTATCAGAGGTCTACCAGAGACAATATCTCGCCTGTATGTCATGGGTAGTTTTTTGTTATTTTATGAAAAGAAACAAAAGCAATCGAAACACATTAACAGGCGAGATATTGTCGCGAATGACCGTTGACGAGGAAGGAATAACAGAGAAAACGAAATGTTTAGCGTGGCGAACTTGTGCCAAAAACGAAAACACAAAATGGGCTTCGCGGGCGTCGGTGTCAGCTAGACCGAGGTGTCGTTGCATACTATGCAGGATTGTGCGCTAGCGTAAGACTGACTCTATTCAGCGGTCTAAGGTGCCCTTTATTGACACTCTATGGTCAGGAAGGTTCCTCAAACGAGAACAGACGATAACTGTCGGGATGCTGCCCAAAGAAATGCTATTGCACTTAGAATCCCAGAGACGAGCCACCATTTTTGACTAATACACCTTCGGCGGATCGAAAGACTCTAGAAACACGGAGGATAAATTAATCCACGCAAGAATGAGGTCACGCATAAGGTCGATTTACCATAATTAGTAAATACCATAGTCACATCTGCTGGTGCATGCGAGCACTATTTCTCCCGGTCCTTTCTGAGCTAAGGAGCTCCCACCTTTTTCGTAGTGTCCCATATTAGCTGTCCAAGCAAAGGAGTGCTGGCAACCTCCAGCGTCCCGTTTCCTTGCACCGAAATGTCCACGTTGAGGTAGGCGACAGCCTGGTGACTCAGCTGTACGCGATGTTCCTTTAAAAAAAGAAAAAAACAAAATGTTGCAGGAGACGGTAATTATGCTCAAGAAATTGCATGGACACACTTTGCACGTCTTTATACGTTGAAAAAAAAAGAATGAAATATGAAGCTCAAAATTTATTTTCTATACCAATGACTCAATAGACCCTTTTCCAAACCCCATCAAGCAACATTGGCCGGTGCCATTTCATTTGTCTTTTTTAGACTTAGGCTAGGTGGCGCAAGCTACCGCCCTTACAAGGGTATAGCCATTAACATCCATCCATCCATCCATGGACACGTAGTGTGTGATTGATCTGATCGGAGTCCTCGCCGAACACTGACGCAACACTCGTTTCCAGTAAGAGCTGAGCCGAGCTCACGGCGAACTCTGACGCAAGCCTCGTGTCCAATGCACTCTCAGGGTACGTGCCCAAACAATGGCGAACTCGGATAGTTGGCGCAGCGGCTACCAGATGGCGCGCACTTTTGAAAAGTGTCTATTAGTAGATCTATAAAGGCTAAGATCCCAAAGTTTTTAAATAAATCTGTGTACGTATGGAGCCCGACGATCACGACAGAGTTAAAGAAAAAAGTGAATCACGTGATTAACGTTTTTTTTTTTTGCTGCTTTTGGTTTATGAGTCACTTGATTGCGTGATTCACGAACTAGACTCTATCCCGAACCAGAGAGGAGAACAATCATTGGGCATATTATATAAGGACAGGAATTCCTACGCTGATTAGTGTTTTAGAGTTAATGAACACTTTAAAGGCTGGGAGGCATAAAACTAGGCTATCAAAAACAACAAACACTATACTTCAGTTGTCACCTCAAGAAAAAAGCAGGTTTTGCGCATTGTTCAAACGCCGCGCGAAGTAGTTCTTACAAGAGTTATGGTTGTCGGAGGAATAAGCGACGCTCTTGGCGCTTGAAAACTGTGTACGTCTTGATAAGATCGACAACATATTTCTAATTTAAAATACCTTCATAGATATCTTAATTCTCCACATAAAGAGGGAAATTAGTAGTGCTCCGCTAGGAGCCGGACTCTTTTTTACTACGGTTCTTTGGGGTGAAAACGAGTATAGCAGGCAAATCACATTCTACGTTCTTTTGTGTATCCGCAGTTTTAGCGGACAATCAGGCTTATAAGTAACTTATTAAGTGCTGAAAACGAAAACATGTAATCATGAACTCATAACACACACCATAATTATATTGAATGTGATGCTTCATATACAATATACTATAGTATATACTATATGCCTGACGTAAAGCGGTCTTCAACGAATATTACTGTTAGCCCCTCTATGCAAGCATCAAGCAAAATTTCCTCGCAAACAAAATTTTGAAACAAATATCTGGGGGAAGTTCGCTTGCTTATCAACGGTATCTCACGTTGATACACTCTTTGTTGTCAGTTTGTAAGATCACTCGGGCATCATGGAAAAAAATCTGCCAGGTATTCATGCGCCGTCTGCGAGCAGAGCTGCAGCTGGGTGCGTGCATGCGTGATCCGGTCGCAAGTACGCAATAATAATGCAGGTACCTCGACCCACTCTTGCGACCCGACGAGAGCAAACTCTTCGGATCCCCAACTGCAAAAGACCAGGGTGCGTCGTGGTTTCCAACCTGCGAGTGCAAAGACACGCACGACTGCAGAGAGGTAACCGATCTTTACGCGTTACTAAATATAGCAAAGTATAAGTGTACCGTAATCTCGCTACTCAATTGCACCTTCTCTCAATATTTTCGAGATGCAACAATTGGGGGCCGATGTTGAGCTAAACAAAAAATACGGAAGCGGCACGAAAAACGAAACGTGGCTAGGAACAAACCCTCGCTTGTTTTGCTGATTCTCAGACTTGCGAGGGGCAATTGTGGGACCAATCGGAGGATATTGATTTGTTCGTGCATAAGCGCGACCATATTTTCACCTTAGCTTTGAGTAAAGCCTCTCCTCGTTTTCCACGCAACAATATTCGCCTCGAGATTCGATCGGCACGGCTCATGTGGTGAAAAGCAGAACTACGCTTTGTTTTACACTTACTTAGAGCAAAACAGAGCGCCACGGGCGCGAGGCCAAAGCCATGGTAGGCGCCAATGCAGCGCTCGCGCACTGGAATCAACTGCTAAGAGCTCGTGCTCTGTACCCTTGCCCATATCCTCCTATATACTGACAAAGCCTGGCAGATCGCCACGAAAAGCGGCCGCCGAAATGGAAAAGGTGGAGCGGCAGACAGCGGATGAGAGGATGGATGGATGGATGAATCCGGCTGAGCCCTTTGGATCGGGCGGTAGCTTACGCCACCTAGCCATTTTAAGCTTAGAATATTTAAATGTGAAAACTATATTCACTCCGCACCAACGGTACTAAAACCCTCAGTTGGGAAACTCACCACAGACTGGCGCCCCGCTGCGGCGAGACGCCGAAACACACTTCACCCGAGCGAACAAGTTTGTTTCGGGTCCTTGCCGCTGCAAAAGCTGTGCGCTGACGTCTAGCTTCCCGGTAAGGTTCCCCGAGAAATACGGTAGCTCTTTGAAGCTCTGTGCTACCAGACCCTCGCGCTCCAAATCTGCGACCGGGCACTCCATGGCTCCGTTGTTGAACTGCCAGGCTTTGTGAGTGTAGAGCAGGCTATGCCTTGCACCTTGCTCTGTGCCGTTAGTGTGGATGCTTTGGCTCCACACGCACTTTGGACAGAGGGAATCATCACATGCCTTATAGAGAACCATGGATAAACAAAAGCACGCTTCCCCTAAATCAAATGTGGGTCTCGAGGCGAATGCTCGTAGCGCAAGTTCGTCTGCTTCTTCAGCAGGGATTGTACTGACGTCAGAACGTCGACCTCTGATTGGCTCTGGTAGAGGGATAGTGGGTATAGACCTCAATGCTAGCTACCTTGAGGTCAACCCACTATCCCTCCATCATAGCCAATCAGAGCTCGACGCTTCTGACGTCAGTACAATCCCTGCTGAAGAAGCAGACGAACTTGCGCTCCGTATAGTCACCAACAAGATGAGAACGGCAGAGAGGAGCTTTCGTTGTCCCGCCTCCAGAGCGCGCTTGCAACCTTCGACAATGCTTTGGCGTTTCGGGCATCTCGAGTGCGCACGCGCAGCGAAAGCACAGCGGAAGGCATGTAGCACGTGCTGGAGGCCTGCCGTTCGAAAAACACCCCCGGCCTTTCTTATTCTCTAAGTGATCATAGTCGGGGTAAGGACAAGGCTGACGTAGGTACAAGCTTCTAAATAATAATTCTCTAAATTACGTTGCTCTTTACTCCGACAAGAGCAACTAAAATTTCGCGTTTTCAATGTTTTTTGCTTTTGTTTTGCAAAATTTGGTGACTGTTAATGAAAGCTTGATTTTTTCCGAAAATTCGGGGTTTATCGACATTTACTTCTCCAGTGATTCGCGATTCTCCGAAGCTCGAAGTTTTAGTTTGATACGTTCCCAATTTTCCGAAATATCAAGTAAAAATAAATAATGCCCAAACACAAAACACTATAATATTAAATTCACCTGTACCAAATATTTATTTAGCTTGATGTGGCAGTGGCGCCCTTACCATTGGAAATATTAACCGTCCCACGACAAGACTTGCAAGCAAGCGTTGCTTGAATACGCGTCGATGCTTTGAAACCACTAAACAGCTGGACTAGTTGCTGGGAAAAATCAAAACTTTATTTGGCTTTTGTTTGGCAATTTAGGGTCGCGAAAAGTCCATAAAAAGTCAAGGTATAACCCAAGTTGATATTCTCTGACTGGGGTCTGAATAATTCTTCCCTAAATTGAAAAAAAAAAGAGAAAAATAAGTGTCACAGTTGCGTTTTACTGCCCGGAGATTCGGTTATTACCTGGCTTTTGGGGTCCTCAGTTGACGAGGAAACGCTAGAATTAGAATTCATTTTTGGTTAGTGCGGCTTCCACCTGGCAACTTTGGACCTAAGTTGCCCAAGAAAGTACCAAAATAAGGCTCCACTGCTGGTTGTTTCGTTGACACGTGTCATTTTGGGCTATTTGGCAATTCGGCATGTCACCTGGTGAACCAGAGAAAAGCCACAGCGAATAGCGAATGGTAACCATTCTGGCACTAACACCCCGGGAACGAAACTCTCGTTAGGCCGGAGTTAGGCCCCGAGGACTGCCACATCTTGGGCCAGGTTTTGGCGTTTCCCCGGTGTGCTGCCCGGGAATAGTCGTACCTTGCTGCGCTAACCTTCCGTAGGCTTCCGCTATCGCAAGGACCGCCACGGTACCACTGACGGGATCAAAGGCGCCCGGTGACCAGGCATCCCTGTGGTTGCCCACGATGACCAGTTTTTCTGCGAGTCATCACAACCGTCTGAGGACTCGTATCTCTATACTCCTCTCCACACAAAGTCCGCGCGCAGCTGACGTCACGACACGAAAAAGCCAATCAGACGGCGCCAAAAGTGCACTATCACGGCGCTCGATCTCTTCATGCTTTTGCTATTCTCCGGCTATACTTCGTTTCACCTTCCGTCCAGACGCAGCGGATGCTACGAGGGAACGGGACCAATCAAGCAGCGTCAAAAGTGCAAATCACTAGGCTTGTTCTGTTTTATGATTGGTTCAGCGATGAAAAACACAGACAGAAACATTACGAACACCATGATGGTGCCCTTTTGACGCTGTGTGATTCGTCATATAATCTCGTAGCATCGGCTGCGTCTGGACGGAAGGTGAAACGAAGTATAAATCAATTGCGCACAAAAAAGCGCTAAATCACGGTGCATTCGCTGTGCGCTGTTGGTTTAGCCATAGCCTCCTATGTATTGACAAAGCCTGGCAGATCGCCACGAGAAGCGGCTGCAGAAATGGAAAAGGTGGAGCGGCAGACAACAAATAAGAAGAGAGCCACATGACTGGCGCCCCGCTGCGGCGAGACGCCGAAACGCACTTCTCCCGAGCGAACAAGTGTGTTTCGGGTCCTCGCCGCTACAATGCTGTGCGCTGACGTCCAGGTTCCCCGAGAAATAGCTCTTTGATGCTCTGTGCTACCAGATCATCGCGCTACGAATCTGCGACTGGGCACTCTGTGACTCCGTCGTCGAACTGCCAGGCGTTGTGAGTATAGAGGAGGCTATGGTTTTAGCAGCAAACGCACAAAGACTGCGAGCGCACGTGACGTTGCACTTTGGACGCTGCTGGATTAACTCCATCGGATCGGCCGCGTCGGCTGCGCTCAAACTTTGCTGTTGAGTGATGGCATTTCTTATAACATTAAACATTACCTGTGCGTCAACTCTGGATGAATGCGAAGAAAAGAAAGAGACATGCGGAACAATTAGTGGGCCTCGAGTATCTAAGGTTCTTAGTAGGGGTGTGCGAAAACTGTTTCGAATGGAGTAGCTCGGAATCATCCCCCGGCACTGCAAAAATAGCAAGTCTGTCTCGGATCTCCCTAGAGCTGCGATGGCTGTGAATGACGCAGTCCTGTTCGATTGGAACCACTATTCGCACATTCCTAGTTCTTAGATGGGGAGGTAGTTTAACCACCGCTACTTCCATAGTAATGTCGTCGATTAACTTTTTTTTGTAGGCGTTTTTTGAGATTCGAGCTGCGAATCTTTTTTTAAGAACTGATTAAGTCGGTAGAGCCAGCTACCCGAGTTGAAATGTAAATAAATTGCGGATGAAGGTGCTGTATGAGAGATTTATCTCGCTACCGTTTCTTTACAAGAGGTAATCAAGTTACAATCAAAATACTATATCCCGTGAGGTCAAGATCTGCTACGTATGCAAACGAACGACTCAGTTTTTAACTTAAAAAGCATACTGCCACCATTCAGTTTTGATTTTGCTCTGTACTCATGGTCGTATAGTGCACCAGTGAAACACTTCGCGCATTTGTTGACACAATAAATAATGGTAAATTTATGTATTTTTCATTTTTAGAAATAATTCATAAAC
This sequence comes from Ixodes ricinus, assembly GCA_037355805.1. Taxonomy (NCBI): domain Eukaryota; kingdom Metazoa; phylum Arthropoda; class Arachnida; order Ixodida; family Ixodidae; genus Ixodes; species Ixodes ricinus. The sequence continues at coordinate 58,336 of JAZHYW010026328.1, read as the reverse complement.
TCAGCTGTTGCCAGACTAAGTCGCAACTTACTACAGAAATGTAACTAAGATAAGATCACATTTGTTCAAATTTCACGGTAGCTTGTGAAATGTTTAGTTAGTCCCCTTACAACAGATAACGTCATCACAGCTAATTATTTTCTTTAGCCCCGCCCAGACTCCGTGCTTAATATCTACGGAGTAAATTATGCATACGAACCCGGTTCTTGATCTCCAGGAATCTTCCCTATGACATTGTAGGTGGTCGCTAGACCGTTTCGTAAATTGACTTCGAGCTTGAGACTCCTGAAATGGGAGCCGAAAACCACATATGACGCAACATTTGTTAGGAGCGTTGGTCTGTTCTCGAAACACTCCAGAAACATTGAATATATATATATCATAAAAAAGCGGTTTATCTATTTTACGCTGAAATAAAAAATAATAATAAAAAAATTAAACCAAATCAATATTGGTTTAAATTTTCAATATTTCATGTTTCAAGTTTGTTCATTAGTAGTTACATAAAGTGCGGGGAAAAGGGATTTTCACACTGTACATAACCACAATTTTCCTTCGACAGAGTCTGCACGTAGATTTATTCAGATATAAAACTGATATTTCGCAAATATTTTGTCAAATAACTTATCTTGATTTTTTTTACATATAAGTTTGTAACTTTTGGCGAAATTAGGCGAAATGTATGACTACCATAAAACGTGTGCAGGATAGTTTTCACGTACTTTTCTTTAATGAACCCGGGTCCGAGGCGATATTCGCTGATGTTCAGATCGCCTTTCCAGTCTTGAGGAGCCGGTGGACCCTTCATTCGTCTAACAAAAAGTAAAAACAAACAGAAAAAGAAAAACTTGGCGCTTTGGTTCTAGCGATGTAAGCCTAAAGGATGGTTCACACACTTGCGTTCGCTTACGACTGGGCTCTTGGAATCTCTTGTTACGAAAGAACACACTGGCACGCTAGCTTCTACATATGAGGGGACCCTGGAACTTCATTTCACTAGAGCGAAGGTCTTCCAATATTTGCGAGATCAGATGTGCGTGCTGCCTATGAGAAATGGCTGTTTATTTCATTGCAAAGAGTTTTTCAAGGCAAGAAATGAGAATTATGCGCGAAAAAAATAGGAAATATACGGAAATTGCAAGTGTCTTCACAGCTTCCCGATAGATGGCGCCAGTGTGTTCTCTCGTCGTAATGGATGCCTAGAGGTTGTAAGGAAATCGGACGCAAGCAGTCGCAAGCGAGTAATCCAACCGCGAGGGTGCCCACATTAGACATAAACCTTTCTTTTCAAAAAAAAAATAATAATAATAATTATATTAAAAAAAAAGAAACTCGAGGTACATTTATGCATTTTTCATGAGTTGTGAATCCGAAAGCATGCAAGCCGCTCGTCCGCTCCCTTTGTCGTCTGCTCGTCCTCTCCCTTTGTCGTCTGCTCGTCCTCTCCCGTTGTCGTCTGCTGCGTACTAGCGCGCGCGCGCTTCGGTATATCGGAGGCCATGGCGCGGCGGCCAATGGGAGCCTCGTCGACGCGCGCCAGTCAATGGAACCGAAGGCGAATCGCTCCTATTGGGATCGCGGCGGAAACTAGGAGCCGGTTTCGCGCTACGAGCTGATGACGTCAGCTCGCTCCGTGAGACAGTTAATGCTTTCGCATTAAAAAACTGCCGTTTCATAAAGTCGGTTTTTCACTATATGAGGAAACCCAGCGAAATAATGAAACTTCAAAAGTATTGTATGGTAACGAGAAAAGTGATGACTATGAGCTTTTATTCATTATACGGTTTTCTTTTTAAGCTTAACAGATTTGTTAAAAAAAAAGGTGAAACCTACATTTTTGCGGTTTGGGCAGGTGAGTTATACTGCCAGGTGAGCATAGTAGAGACCTTTTTCCCAAGGGCGCCGCCATCTTGAAATGCCGTGACTTCTAGTATGGGCGAAAACATAGTTTTGCCGTCGCCACGGCAATATAATACATTTAGAATATAAACGTAACCGTCACCCATTCTCGTTTTGCCTCCCCTCTTTTCTCTTCTATTTACAGAATGAAATGTTTCATTATTTTACCGTCGCCCATACCGGATTCGGCTACCAGGGGGCTGAGGACGAGAGTGCACGAAAAATGTTGGCTAATTAAGTAAAATTTGTTAATAAACTTTTCAATTTGGGCAAACAAATATATGGTTCCAATTGGGAGTTTTTCGACCGTCATCGAAAACCACTAAATCAGTAATTTTTAGAGAGATTTTGAGCACGTGAGAAGCGCAGTAGTGCGCTAAATTTACCACTCGTGCCGCAGGAGAAAGCTTGCTACCGGTGCTATAAGACGCCCGCCCAATTGTTTTGTCTGTTATCAGAGCCCCAGCCTTGTACCTGCTACACGAGGGGTAACTTTAGCGCAATACTACGCTTCCCACGCGCCAAGTATTTCTAAAAATTATTGATATAGTGGTTTTGGATGACGCTGTGCAAGTTTCTAATTGAAACCATGTCTTGTTTGATTCATTAAGAGTTCTAAGTTTTAATTAAAACATTTAATGATTGGAGCTGTATGTCTAGTTTTACTAACAAATTTTACTTAATAAGTTGACTGATCATGACGATTCTCCCCATATACTATGTATTTATTTATTTATTATACTTTAAATGCCCTAGACATGGGGTATTGCATGAGGATGGGTCTTCAGTGGATGACGTACTCGATGGCGGTTTTGAAATGAATGGGGTTAGAGTGGTGCACGGCCTCAGGGGGCAGATCATTCCAGGCCCTTGCTGTCTGACCGCATAACTCATCTGCACAAACCGCATAGGTGTAGCTTTCACGGCTTTTTTTAAAACAAATCTGTAAAGCTTAAAGAGAAACAAAAACACTCTGCATTAATAATGTATGTATGATTATTTTTTATATTAAAAAAAACGCTATGTTGGAAGACGAAACGTTTTCCGTGATTTCAGACAAAGCTTCAGGTGACGGGCAACCATGATTTTAAGCCTCAAGTTGGGTAAGTGTCGTTACTCTGAAGGCGCAGCTTATTTAGTTGATCTAGCTTGGACTATACGAATGGTGCCTGGAACGCTTCTCCGACTGGTGAGTTTACAGCGTACAAAGCAGTGGTCCCTCGATTTGCGCCTGATGACGTCATAAAAGTGTCATGCTGCCGCCGGCCGCGAATCCTAGCGGTGTCCCAGCAGTGGTTGTGTACGTGGCAGATGCCTGTTCTGCTGCAGTTCTCTCTCCAGCGTGGCAGTCCACGGAAGCTTTATCAGCCATGTCACGACGGCAGCGAGGCTTGCGTTCGCTCGGGTTTTTTTCCCCGGAACTTGTACGCCCAACCGCCAGGGTGGCGACATCTGACAGCATGGCACTCCGGCTTTTGAGACGTCATTAGTGGCCACTTCAGAACCACTTTTCATGCATGAGTGGAATAAGACGCTGAACACATCAGTGGGAGACGCGTTTCAGGCACTATGCGGAGAGCAAGTCGTCTGCTTTTTGCGCAGGAGTTGTGATGACGTCAGAACGACACAGAGCTCTTATTGGCTGATTGAAAGAAAATAGTGGGTAGATCTCAATGCTAGATGCCTTGATGTCTACCCACTATTTTTTTTCAATCAGCCAATCAAGCTCGGCGTCGTTCTGACGTCACCAGTACTCTTGCGCAAGAACCAGACGACTTGCTGTCCGCATAAAGACGACCTGCGCACACCAGAATCAAGATGGCGGCGCCCGGGGGCCGCTGTCGAACGCGTTCGGAGCATGCGCAGTCACCTCTGTTCTGCTGCATATCAAACACTGCGCGTGCTTCCACAAACCTGCCGCCGACGCATCGACATATAATCCATTCGCCAAGACAGCAAAAACTGCTGTGTCTGCCTTCTCGAAGGCTATCCAGGACGATGGATGACGATAGATGGCGCTAGCCAACACCTCTAAAAAAACTCTCCAATTCAAAGGTGAAAACACCGAGACTGCGCGCGTCCAGCCGTTCTAACTACGCAAAAGCTGTCGGCTCCAATGCCATTGACTTTTCGCGGGGTAATATGTCGCAAAGTATTTGGGTGTACGCATGCAGAAGCATCTGAGAGTACGGAACACGTATAGCCAACGTTGGAACAATCAATTACCTCAGTATTTCTGCAGCCTCGTCGAAAGATGCGGTGAAGGCGGGAATGTTGGGCAGCTCTGCAGTCTTCACGGGCATCCTGAAAGCGTCATCTGGGACAACGGGACGCAAAGATATCCTGTGGTGAAAGCTGAAATGCGCTGACTTAAATCGTCCGATGCGCAAGAAGCTATATCTTTAGTGGATACTCTGTTGCCTAGAATTCGCCTCCGAGTTGTGGTTCTACCACGCCCTAAAATGTAGTCCTCGATTTCTGCCTGATGACGTCATAGATGTGCCATTCTGTCGCCGACCGCGGTCTGGCGTTATCGCGACAGCGGTAGTGGATGTGGCAGGTGCCCTTTGTGCCGCAGGCTGCTCTCCATGCGTGACAGTCCACAGAAACTTTGGCAGCCAAGAGTCGGGACACCGCGACGACAGGGACATTCGCGTTTTCTTGAGCGTTTTCCAGAACTCCCAGGCCCAAGCGCCTGCCAAGACTGCGACATCCGACAGCGCGGCACTCCGGCCTTTGTGACATTATTTGTTGCCACTTCGGTATCGCTTTCGGTGCGTTGGCGGAATAGGATCAGTCGAGTTCGCGTTCCAGGGACCCTATAGCGAATTCTAACGTCGTGGCTTTCTAAGCGAACAACAAAGCTACGCAATAGCGGGCGCGTCACGTGATATACCAATATGGTTGCGCCCGTAGAAACCTACGTGAGAAAGCTCTGTACGAATGGAACTTGGGTTGTGTATTGAGTCTTTACTCACCGGTAGCAGGGTAGATGGGAGTTAGGGGATCTCCGTTCAAAAGAGCGAGGGTCCCAGAGCTGACGGCGTCGCCCGGGAGGGACATGGACTCTGGGAAAGGTCTTCTGGGCTCTAGCGCGTAATCCGCTGGGTCTGGGTACAGGATGACCGCGGCGGCACCCTGCTTTTCCGCCTGCTTTATCTGAGACCAACCCAACAAGCAGTTGCAAAAACAAAAACAAAAAAGAAGGCAAATTAGTCGTTCGCGTTTACGCAGCTATGGTCGATCTACCTTTGAGGTGTGGCGACACTGGTTAATTTACGCTGTAGAGGAGAAATTTAGGCAGGGCTGTACCACCGCTAGGCCGGGGTGTCGTGCATCAGGCAGTATCGATTCACGACCGCATGACGGTATGATGCTCATCAGATCAAAATGGGTGGGTGGGGATTGAACTCAGGATCCTTGGGTACTACAGCGTGAGCTTTCGCCTTATACGTGCTCCAAGCTGCCGGGTGCGCTATCGCACTCTTCCACCGATCTAAAACGTCATAATAAAACGCGGAGGTGGAGGATCATCCGCGTACCCCTGCATGCTGCAAGCTTGTGTTTCAAGATCTCATTAAACTGATTCCAGCTGAAAACAGTCATTCCCTGCTCACCTTGTTGCCGCGGAAGACGCGTCCAAAGCGGATGATGACGACATTACCCGCAACTTGGACGCCGGCTCCCTGGAGATGCTCAAAGTCTTCGGGACGGCCGTAGTTCGCAAACACGACATCCGCCTAATAAAACAAGAAAGCAACAGTTGAAAGAGCACGTAAACAGACGCGGCTGCAACGCCGATCAACATCAAAATTGACGGGAGTGGGAAATATAGGGTGTTCGAAATCTAGTGTCTCATTAAAATCAGTCAGAAAAATCGGCTCTTGCACGACACGTTCGAAATTTTATTGGAGATATATCTTAGTGCTAGATTTTAATTTGTGAAATCTTAAGACGTAGCTTCGTTTCTGAGGAATGTTAGAACAACACCATGGACACTTTCAGCGGTGGACTCCGATCGGTCCGATGGAAACGACCCAGCTAAACGAGGGTTCCGCCTACGGCGCCATCTCTTGAGTGGCGCAGCAAGGAGACGACGGGGCGGCGGCGTTCTTTTCTGACCTCTGATCTGACCTATTGCAGCATGGCCACCGAGATCCAATTGCCTATCAAGAGATGGCGCCACAATCCAAATCCTTGGTTAACTTGGTCGTCCGCGTAGGAGCCCTCTACTGAAAACATCAAGGGTGCTGTTCTAATTTTGCACGGAAACAAACCAACTACTTGAAATTTCCGAGGGTAACATCCACCATAAAATAAACGTTCGATCAAAGTTTAGCTTGTATGCGTGCGACCAATTTTTCTGCGACTGATTTTAGATTGAGCTTTTCGTAATTTAGCGTATAAAATAATGCGTGGAAGATATCGCACTTAGCCATAATTAAATATACCCACAACAACAGGTGAATCTCCGGTGCTTGAAGAATACGCAAGGTAAGGTTCTATCGTGCCGACCTTTTTTCGTACGATAGAAAAGACTTCTGACCCGTCACTGTCGATGATGGATACCTGTAATTAAAATCGAGGAAGTTAATCCTCAAAGTAAACAAACTTTCGTACGCTACAAAATTTAAAAAAAATAAACAAATTAAGCACTATCATGCTTTTTAAAATTGTTTTGCTACGCTTCAGTCTTCCCTCAACGATGAAGAATAAGTGATGAATATTAAGCTGAAGGTTTATTAGGGTTTCCGGATTTTACACGTAATGAAGCGTCAGAAATCTTTGGACGTATCAAAATAACAAAGGTACAATTATTCAAGTACTTTTCAGGATATCTTTTATGTTTAGTTAGAGGAGTAAAGCATACAGGCAGCTAAGCATTGCATTAATTTTTCTCGTGTATGAGGACGTTGTTGCAACCGCAAGTAATTATTTTTAAGAAGCGGTGCACTAAATTAATGACCCTAAGCGATTGCTTATAAGCGCAAGTCTGTCAAGTTCTTCAGGATACTTCCGTTCTGTGCTATTTCTACAATAATGCAATCGCTAGCAAAGGCGTGACCATAAACAAGGTTTCTTAGGTGTATTAGTGTAACTTAAGTGTAACAAAAGTACAACTGAAGTACCTAGAAGGAAAAGTTGTGACCTAGCCGACATTCCTACGGGATATTGTGAAGCCGCACGTGGAAAAACTAAAAGAATTGGTGTTCCAGTTATCGATTTGTAGCAGGGTTTGCTACGTCACTGCTATCGCTTTGTTATCTGCCAAACTTTCTGATTGTCGGAGAACAAAACACGTCTTCGCGCTGATGAAAATTTGCCGTTTTCTCGTTGGTCGCGGCAAAATCCAGCCTTGGTATCTATCCTCCGTATTCATCTCGAGAACGGTATGTAGAGAAAGTCCGGCTACTCGCGGATCGCGACTAATTTTCCCCGTCTTGCGTCGAATCAAGACATGAGTGTAGGTAGCATCCTATATTAGCTTTATGTTATCAGAGAGTTTTTTGTATTGCGTATAGGAGCGAACGCTGCAAGCGCTGTACGTTTGCGTTAGCGTTGCGTGCTCCACGCTGCGCATGCGCGCGTCGTCGCCATTCGCCAATGCAAGACGCAGTTTGAGGCTCCGCGCACGCTCAGTCTAGAACACGCAACGCTAACGCAAACGCACAGTGTTCGCGTTTGCTCCTGTACGCGCAATACTAAAACTCGCCTTTTTATCGAGACGGCTATACACGTTTCCAGACGCCAAAAGCAACCTTCCTTCTTCGAGAAAACTGATAAAAAGAACTACTTCGCGCAACGCATCAATAATGCGCAAAATTTTTATTCTTTGCTTTTTTCTTTGTGCGTGCGTGCGTGCGTGCGTGCATTCGTGCGCGTGCGTGCGTGCGTGCGTGCGTGCGTGCGTGCGTGCGTGCGTGCGTGCGCGCGCGCGCGCGCGTGCGTGCGTGCGTGCGTGTGTGTGTGTGTGTGTGTGTGTGTGTGTGTGTGTGTGTGTGTGTGTGTGTGTGTGTGTGTGTGTGTGTGTGTGTGATGTGATGTATGGATGTGATGTGATGCGATGTGATGTGATGTGATGTGATGTAATGTGATGTGATGTGACAACGAATATAGGAGGTGTTGATAAAGCCTCGTGGTCATCGAGCGATTTGCGAGACACGCGGATAGTAACCATGTGACTATCGTTGTTTTTCTTTTCTTTGTTTGTTAGTCGAGTCTTCGCACCAAGGCACCTCGGAGGTACTGATGTTGTTCGTAACGTTTCCATCTCGGTTCCTCCGTACTCCGTTTCGCACCGGGCGGAGCCGACCATCACTCCCCCCCCCCCTAGATAGGCAGAAGGTAACGTTGGCAGAAGGCCTCCGCACGTAATCGCACCATCATCCCAGTCAGATCGATCGAGGCCTGAGATTGGGCACGCGTGCTGCGTCGGTGTTCAGCCGGGGCTCGTGTCCATCCAGAGCGTCGAAGGTCGGGCTCTGACGACGTTTCATGAAGGGAGAGGAGGCTATACGGAGGCTTTGATTAGTCTAAGTGGCGTTGAGCCGACGAGCAAAACGACGAGTGTCGTGACGATGCACTTTTGGCGCTGTTTGACTGACTCCGTCGGTTCGTATGCGGAGCGCGAGTTGGTCTGCTTCTTTCGCAGGGAGTTGTGGTGACGTCAGAATAACGCCGAGCCTCATTGGCTCCGATTGAAGCGTAGACCACAAGGCAGCTTGCTTCGAGGTCTACCCACCATCCTCTCAATCACAGCCGATCGGAGCTCGGCCTCTTTCTGACTTCACCACAACCCCTGGAAAGAAGCAGACCAACTTGCGCCCCACATAGTGTCGACTGCGGCGTTCGGAGGTGCACCGACCTTACTGTGTCGCACTGGGTCGGGATGGGAGAGGTAGGCTTTGCAGGACGTCAGGTGAACGCCGTGCAGCCCCTGACTGGTCCAAAGTTTCTCGATGAACTCGGCCGACGTCTTGTCCGCCTCCGTGCCGCCCAGTTTTGGCATCGATGTCAGCTTGCTGCGAGACATATTCGACGCATTCAGTGCGGAGGCCGCGTGTGATAAGAATAAATCCAACAAGCTATGAAGCTATATAGATATATACCAGGTGTCTTAGCGAAGACTGACAAAAAATTCTAAAATATGTGGATTCGAGGCGAAAAGATAATTTTCTCGGGACCGCATTACTCGTGGTGGCGGACGTCAGAAAAGGCACGATACTTACTAATTAGTTCGCTAATTAATTTAAAAGGACTAATTAACTTTTGATTAGTGAAATAGACATATGGCTCCAATTAGAAACTTGCTGAGCGTCATCGAATATCAGTAATTTTCAGAAAGACTTTGAGCGCGTCAGAAGCGTATAGTAGCGCCAAAGTTATAGCACTCGTGGAGTAGGTACAAGGCTAGCGGTTGCGATAAGGCGCCCGCGCAATTTTTCCGTCTTTTATCAGAGCCCCAGCCTTGTACCTGCTCCACGAGTGGGAAATTTAGCGCACTACTTCCGGGACTTCACACGTGCTCAAGGTCTCTCAGAAAATTACTGATTTAGGGGTTTTTGATGACGCTCAGCAAGTTTTCTAATAGACCGATCTCACCAAGCGTTCGGCGCATGCGTGGCGCTTTAGTTCACAGGAGGCAAACGGCAGTGCCCGAGAGGACTCGTGCTGCCTTGTGTTCCACAGGCGCAGAGCTCCAACGAGGTTGTCGCACGTGCAGAAAGACTAAAAAGTTCCCTCGATGCATTGCGGCGGCGGTAGCGTAGTCAAACTGGCTGGTGAGATCGGTCTATTGCAACCATATGTCTATTTTCATTAATTAAAAATTTATTTAGTCCTTAATTAAATATCGAACTAATTAGTAAGTATAGCGCATTTTCTGACGTTCGCCACGACGAGCAACGCGGTACCGGTACAATTATCTTTTTAGCTGGAATACACTAATGTTAGCAATTTTTTTCCCTGAAAACCCCGGTATAGTGAGACAATACAATAACCCGCAAACAAAGTTGCTTCGAGTAACCATATAATTACCTCTGATTGCGTGGTTAATGTTTTGAGAATCCACGCGCCATGTCGGCAAGTGCGAGACATCCCTTTCTATTACCCACGAATGCAACGCAGGTTTCTTCCCCTTCTAAAATTAAGGACGTTATATGTAATAATGGAATGACGCTACATGCTGATTCTTGCATGGTTAAAGGAGTACTCCGGGCGTTTGGTGAGCTACCCAAACAAATTGCATTTTCTGAATACGCGCGGACTCTAATCTTCACGGCACGCTATTGATAGTCCCGAAATTCAAAATACTTACTGAGAAAACCGCAAATAAATATGACGCCAAGACCAACGTTCAAATTTCCGCGCGCTCTCCAGTGGTGTGAATGAGTTTTCAAACAATCTTTTTCCACCATCGGAAGTCTTGTAACAAGTTGGGAACCTGGTTTACCGCCCACTTTGTATCATTCGTGTCTTCACACTTTAGTGTTGGCAGTAAGGGCTCTCGGCTTGAAAAGCACGATGAGAACGAAAGTCGAAAATTCAATACCTTCGCGAAATTTTTTTTCACACAGTAGTCGGAGGACTGATACACCAGTGCCTATCGGTGTGTTGAGTCAGTGTTGAGGCAAATCAGCTACCATAAGAAAGTCGCTGGAGTACCCGTGTTTGGTACATTGATGACTGACTGTTTTTCTTACCTTTGAGTTGATTCCCTACTGTTTTCTCAGAGCTTGTCGGCTTTTATGGATATGGTGGGAGTAGGGACTACCATAAATGACTAGTCCCTACTCTCACCTATATATGTAAACCTGCGATTAAAGTTATTGTTAATATTCTTATTGGTTTTTAGACTTTCGAATGTTCCTACTACGACCGAGTGGTTGTTGGTTCATATGCTAAGAAATAGTGTCTGCCCTTCTTTTCTTCTTCTCATCATTATTATTATTATTATTATTATTATTATTATTATTATTATTATTATTATTATTATTATTATTATTATTATTATTATTTTTATTATTATCATCATTATCATCATCATCATGATAACTTTGTGCCTCTCTGTACTGCTTGGATAAAATGTACCGAATCTATTGTAAATAAATTGCGAAAATTGGGTTGTTTGTGTAGCTTTCAACATATCTGTCGCTGGGCGGTATATTTGTTCTGTGAGCGTCTGCTAAAAAAAAAAAAAAAAAGCAAAAAAACAATCAACGTTGAGTACGACGACGAAAGAAGGAGGGAGAGAGAGAGAGAGAGAGAGAAAGAGCGAGAGAAAGTTAACCTGACCTTGTTCGCATTTTCCACCTGTTTTCTAATACCAAAAGCTCTAAAGCCAACTGCGATGTTTCCTTCACTCTAAAGTAAAATAGGCTTCGTAAAAAAAAATAATTGTCGTGATAACTTTCCAGCAAGGCCACACTTTTCACCGGATGCACAAAACAGACGTATGATATAGCGGCACTGTTTTTCTACTTATGGGTGGTATCCACTTCACACCATAGTCGAGCCTGTTGTTCGCAGCGCGTGCTTTCAACGAGCTCTCTCAAGGCTCGCACACTCTTGCAACCGAGTACGACCGAGAGTGATAAGACCGGTTTTTAATCCTTACGACGTCTTAGGACCAGCTCCGCAGCAGAGCGCCCGGTCCTAAGATGTCGCAAGAGGATTAAAAACCGGTCTTGTCTCTCTCGGTCGTACTCGGTTGCAAACCAGTTTGGCTACGCCACAGCCGCCGCAATGCATCCAGGGAACTTTAGTCTTTCTGCGCGTGCGAAAACCTCGCAAGAGCTCTGGACGTGCAAAGCCACGAGAAGGCATGAGCGTGATCTCTCGCCTGCATCCCGTAAACTAACGTTATGGCGGCGTAACTTGAAAATAGACGTCGGCGGATAAGTGACCATTTAAAAACTAAATTCTTTCGCTGAGGCCTTTTAAATATTAATATTTTATAATATTTTATACCTTTAATTCGCATTACATGTCATGTTTCAATCACTTTCATTCCACGCGTGACGTCATGTTTCGCGTGAGCGTCGGGGGTTGTTTGAAATGCCGCGCGAGGTCATGTGACTGTGACGTCATGACCCTATTGACCAATCAGGATTTTCGCGGCTTTTCTGGGACGCCACCGGCTTTTCTGGCACGCCTGCTCTTCTGCCAATGTTTACACATGCACTCACTGTCGAACACATGAATACTTGTTTACATTGTGTACATGCCCTTTTCTACAAACAGGAATCATGTGTAACCCCAGCTCGTCACCTTGGTGCCCTGTGTAAATATCAACAGCTCAAAGGGCTTTTGTGGTCGCGAATAAAACGATTTGCATTTTGTACGAATGTTTACAAAAAACAAATTAGCAGCAAAAAATCTCTAGATTTGAATAATTTTTTCTTTTCCTCTGAACGATGTCCAAAACCCCTAGATATAGGGGAAAATTCCTAGGGTTAATTGGCAGCAGTTCCCGCCCGTTGTCGTCGCGTCGGTCGCGTCGCTCAACGTATCTCCGGTTCATATTAGCAGCAACAGCAGGTAACAAACAGGGACACAAAAGGACACACAGCGCTGACTTGCAACTCACTCTTTTTTTCTTGTTTTACCTCTTGTAAGAAAACAAGAACCATAGAAAAAAAACACCCTGAATATTTACGGGCCACAGCGAAAGGACCTCCTTTCCGAGGTTCCCAACGTTGCTGCTGCGCAGCGTCGATTTTGCTGGAGTCGCAAGCACATTTCGAGGCAGTGGCATTAACATGTAGCACTACTGTTATGATTATAATGCAATTAAATGCAAAGGTGCAAGCGAGCTGGACATGAATGACGAAAATAATCCCTGGAGAAGGGGAACAAGAGGGACGAAGGACAAATATAAACCTCCAAACACAGCTAGATGACTGGTGCGCGACCGAAAAAATCCGCCTGGTCGGGGTATCGAACCCGGGACCAACCGAGCTAACCACGGGTTAGACGTCAGTATACTGACGTCGAACCCCTGGTTAGCTCAGTTGTTTGAGCGCTCCACTGGAAATGGAGAGGTCCCGGGTTGGGTTGTGGTTGGTGGTTGGCTGGTTGGGTTGCTGTTGTTGGGTTGCGGTTGGGTTGGGTTGGGTTGGCGTTGGGTTGTCAGCTGTTGGGTTGGGTTGGGTTGCTGTTGCTGGGTTGCTGGTTGCTGGGTTGGGTTGCTGGGTTGGGTTGGGTTGGGTTGGGTTGGTTGCTGGGTTCGGTTCGGTTCGGTTCTGGTTCGGTTCGGTTCGTCCGGTTCGGTCTGGTTCGGTTCGGTTCTGGTTCGGTTCGGTTCGGTTCGGTTCGGTTCGGTTCGGTTCGGTTCGGTTCGGTTCGGTTCGGTTCGGTTCGGTTCGGTTCGGTTCGGTTCGGTTCGGTTCGTCGGCTCGGCTCGCTCGGCTCGGCTCGGCTCGGCTCGGCTCGGCTCGGCTCGGCTCGGCTCGGTTCGGTTCGGTTCGGTTCGGTTCGGTCCGGTTCGGTTCGGTTCGGTTCGGTTCGGTTAACCTAACCCCTAACTTGAAGGAAGCTGATAAAACCCGTTTGCTGTATAGAGCAAACAGGTTTTATCAGCTGCCACCAGTCTAACACCAACAAGGGTGAAGCTTGCAATTTAAGGTTATGATTATAATTTATAATTTAATTAAATGCAAAGGTGCAAGCGAGCTGGACATGAATGACGAAAATAATCCCTGGAGAAGGGGAACAAGAGGGACGAATGACAAACACAAATCTCCAAACACAGCTAGGTGACTGGTGCCTAGCTTACCGTTATCGACGTTGAATATAATATTGGTTAAAAGCTGCGATACTTGAATTTTATTGCAGAAAATAATCACTAGCATGACAAAACGTTGAGAAACAAAATAACAATATACGCGACGACCCCGATACGCGGCGACAACGACAAACAAATACATTTCATCCCCGTGTGACAAGAGCAGTGCGTGTTTAGTGTGCGCATGTGAGGGACGATGCCTTAAGTGTTATATGCCGGTGTATTGAGGATATATATGCGTGAAAACCGAAGGTCCGGACTACACCCTTCCAAGACGAGGGACACCGCAGAATATTGTTAGGCGCCCGTTTCCGGCTTGAGCGGCGTCGCCGTCGGCGTCGGCGTCGCCGTCGGCGTATCCGCGCGGTGCATTATCGGAAATGTCCCATAATGCACCGCACGTCACCCCCCCCAAGGTCACGTGACCCCCAAGTCACGTGACCTCCGAGGTCACGTGACCTCCGAGGTCACGTGACCCCTGAGGTCACGTGACCTGGGAGGTCACGTGAACCCCAAGCCACGTGACCTCCCCCCGAAGTCAGATGACCCCCCCCCCCCCGTGCCTTCCCCTCCTCCGCAAGAGCTGGGCTCCAATTCGGCGTTACAGGGAGTTGTAAACGGCTTTCACTTTTTAATGTATTTCAGGATTTCACTGCGTAGGGGGAAGAGATAAAGGCACGATGCCTGACAGAACCTCTGCCTTCTAAACTTCGGTGAAAACATATATATGCATCCAAGAAACACAAGATATCATAAGATCTTATCATAAGTCACATATGCCTTATGCTCTCTTTATATAATTTATATAAGTTCTGATATCTTAATTAAACAAACAAGATACGATTTTCTTTCGATAGGGAAAACAATAATTTGATGTATTGGAAGCTGCGTTCCAAGCGCGAACAACTCAAGAACACCATTCTTATACCATTGTCACGTTGGTGGCACCAGAAACAGAAGATATATAGCTGCGCATTGACGACTATCATTACGCATCTAAGGTGATGGTCATGAGCTCACCTCAGCATTCCCTCGTAGTCATAGGTCTCCAGAAACGCCGTGATATCCCGTTCAGCGCCTTCGGCTGATTGCTGAAGACCCGGGTCAGCGACTTCCCGCTCGTACTTGTCCCTGACGGCGCCCTTCATGGCGAAGTGTCCTAGCAGCACTCCGCAGATGACGCCCAGGACGGAAATGGCCAGGCCGGAAGCGCAGCAGTACTTCCGGCTCACCATGGAGCCGAACCGGACGTCGTCGTGGAAGTCGGAGCTCATCGGAAGCGACCGCATGTCTTGCGACGCAAGGCTGCGAACGGCCAGGGGCGCGTTTTGAGTTCGCTCATTTTGTGGAGAGAGAGACACTTCATTTTAAGACCGAGTCACTTTGTAGAGGAAGCAGGAACTGGAGCAAATAAATAAGCTACACTTATACCCTAGTTACTCGGGCATCCTTAACCGCAGTCATGTATGGTTAGCAGTTACTGCCAAGTCCCAACTATACATATATCCCGTGTCACTAGTTGCGTGCAGTACGGGTGAAGGCAACGCCAGGCGAAAGGCAAGCACTAGAAAGGCTGGGGAGGAGGAGAGAAACATCCTCTCCTCTCTAGCGGTCCTAGTGCTCTCTTTCCCTTCCCCGCCCTCCTTTCCAGTCCTGCCTTCCTAGTGCTCGCCCTTTCTCTCTTTGCCTGGCGTTGCCTTCGCCTGCACTGAACACAACGAGTGACACGGAGTAGAGTCTCACGGGCGCCCATTAACTGCAGACTTAACTGCAGTTAATGGTGTCCGATGGGCATCCTAAACCGCAGTCACGCTTAAGTATGCTTAGCAGTTACTACCAACAACACTTATTTACACGGGTACCCTTAACCGCAGACTGAGATCAGACTGAACTGCGGTTAATGGTGTCCGACGGTCATCCTGAACCGCAGTTACGCTTAAGTATGCTTAGCAGTTACTACCAGCTATACCTATTTACACGGGTAACCTTAACCGCAGACTGAGATCAGACTTAACTGCGGTTAATGGTGTCCGACGGTCATCGTTAACCGCAATTACGCTTAAGTATGCTTAGCAGTTACTACCAGCTATACCTATATTTACACGGATACCCTTAACCGCAGACTGAGATCGGACATAACTGCGGTTAATGGTGTCCAACGATCATCCTAAACCGCAGTTACGCTTAAGTATGCTTAGCAGTTACTGCGAACTATACATACCTAGTTACAAGGGCACCTTAACCCCAGTTAAGTGAGACTGAAGTCCGTCAGACTTAACTGCCGTTAAGTGTGTCCGACGGGAATCCTAAACCGCACACGCTTATGTATGCTTGGCGGTTACTGCCAACGATACCTATTGAGGCGTGCGCGAACTATAGGGGGCGCGTCTCTAGCTATCATCATCATTTTTTGTGACGTCGTGAGTAGGATAGACTGCGCAGATATGGGATCCCTCGGCTCGTCAGCTCGCTTTATTAGCTGTTGGCGTAGGCGTACCAACCGGGAAGAGGGGGGGGGAACGCTTGCCCCCCCCCCCTTCCCCAGTTTTCAGACTGGGGGGCAAGGCATGTGTTTTTCCCCCTGAAACAGCCACCACTGGGCAGGGCAAACACTGGCCGGTGGCGCCCAAGGGATACCAAGGGCACCGCCCCCAGCCTTGGGGGGGGGGTTCTGGTTTGCCCCCCCCCCCCCCACTCAAAAACAAGTTGATACGCCACTGGCTGTTGGGGTAACGCGTGGCAAAGCCCGTTTCACAATTTTGGCTCTGAGTATTGTCGGAGCGCCCGGATGGTGGAACGCTGTTTTTTACCCTAGTACAAGAAGTTGGATAATGTAAATATAATATCCAGCCCTTTACCCCCTCATGACTCAGACAAAACAAAACTGAGAAAGGAATGTTTCATGAAATTGAAAATACGAAAGAGAAATTCGAGAACCTCTCGCGTGTGTTGTAAACACTAAGTGAACCATGTTGAATTAGCTGAAACTGGGGGTAGAAGAGAAACATCAAAACGTAGAAGGGACCGAAAATAGACAGGATGACCTCCTTCTACGTTGCGATGTTTCTCTTGTACCCCAGTCTCAGATTAATTCAACGTGGTTAATATTCACCGGCTCACCTGTACCCTTACTATATTTTCCTTTTCAGTAAAAGCGACTCTGTGTGTCCTGTTGGTTCCAATGTGTTTTGTGAGTGCTGGTCTCTTATTAAATCCCAAGTTGATTTCCTTTTTTTTTAATGCAAGTGCAGGCACTCCATCGGCCAAACAAGCTATATCCTGCTGGCTGTATTATTTATTTTTATTTATTTACAATACTGAAAGCTTCTTCGGACTGTTTCAGGAGTGTACAGCAATAAAACAACAGGAATAAAGAACCGAAGATCAAGTACAATCACCACAATACAATCATTGGAGTATAATTTCGGTTGAACAATACCACCGAAAGTCACCACCACCAAAGAACACTAGTATGTCTCAGCATACAAATCAAATAATACACCTTCAAACTTACCGGCACTGTCAATCCCAACAAAGAGGTCGCTATCCAGACTATTCCACTCCTCAATTGTTTCTACAAGAAAGGAGTACTTAAAAACATCGAGATTTGGGAAATAGGGCTTGACTCCAAACTGGTTATTAACTCTCGGTGACCTTCTACCAGGAAGCTGTATATAGTTACTCGAACTGATGTTATTATGCCCATCGTAAAGTTGATAGAAAAATTTTAACCTTCCAATTTTTCTTCGCTGACCCAAAGTTGGCAGCCCCGCTTTTTTCAATAGTTCTGTTACCGATTCCGTGCGGCGATACTCTGAATAAACAAATCTTACTGCCCGCCGCTGGATACGCTCAAGTTGTTCTATTTGATATTTGACATATGGATCCCAGATCACGTGCGCGTATTCAAGAGATGATCGAACTACTTCAAGCGTTGTATTTTTGAGTGCCCGTCTTAAGAACCCACGTTTTCTCAAAGCCGCACTACAGACATTTTCTATATGTGCCTTCCAGTTTAGATCGTTAGAAATTGTGACTCCTAAGTATTTAAAAGTTTCGGATTGTTTCAAAAGTGCACCATTATAAGAATACGGAAATATAGGCGACCTCTTTTTTGTGATTGTTACAAAAGTTGTCTTTTCAAAATTTATCCTCATATACCATTTTTGACAACACTCGTGAGCTGCAGTGAGCTAGATTGGGCTTCCCCATGGATGCTGCGTACTATTTGTGGGTTACGTTTCGCTCCGAACCTTGTTCCAAATGCGTTTCTTTCATCTCCTTCCGAATGCGCGCATTGTTTCATTCTCAGAATCCTCGAAACCACTTGTTCGCCAGGTGGAGTCAGTTATCTCTAAACTGGAGGATTCTTATTCTGTAATCTTAACCTTCTTGACATCAACGCGTCAAGATTGGTTTGTACTGGTGTAAAATGGGGCAGTAGAGGGGGGTTTCGAAGCGGTTTCGTAGACATTGTCCTCTGTTTCCGTCTTGACCTCCCCATTTTTTTTTCTTTTACAGTTTTAAGGTACAGGTGTTTCTTGTCGCTTTTGACTTGGCGGGGGCGAGGGGGGGGGGGGTACTCGCTTTTGATTGTTGATCAGCAACAGAGGCTGCTGTGCTCGGGTCGATGTTTCTCCTCAGCGTGCACGTGTGTTGTTCTATCAAGTCTGGCTGCCTGATAAACTTCTCGTTGGGCTGTTAGGGATATTTAATGCCGGACTACATGCCAAGTCCTCCGAATCGCGCCGAGGCATATCACGAACTTACTGCGGATTGCGTAATGAGCCGCGCCTGGGCCGGCAAACTGAAGCACGCCGGGTGCCATGTCTACAACATGTGAGTCCTGTTTGTTCCTAAAATATTTCGGCACGCGTTATGTTGCATATAGCGAAGTATTCCAAAGTAAACTTCGATTGCAGCAACTAAGGCGCTTCTTGAAGGTCATAGATATCACAGTAAAATATGATTTTCAGCAAGGCCATTACAAATACAGCACCCCTTTCTGGCTTTTTTATTCTCATTTTACCAGCTTCAAACATACTTGGCAAGTACCTTCGAGTGTAGTTCACTAACCTTTTCAAAGCATTTATACTCTTCTCAAGATAGTTCGTACTAAAAGTAACTTGAGTACTACACTAAATACATTGTCAAATGGGTATTTGGTATCTTATCCTAAATTCTTTCGATAAACATTTGCTATCAGGGAACCCTAAACCGCAGTTAAGTTTGACCTCAGTCACACTTAAAGGTGCGCTAAAGACGTTTTTGAGATCGTCTGCTTTCGGTGATAACTTTACTTACGGGCTCCAAGCATCCTGAAAAAAAAATTATGCTCGTGCGACGTCTATTTTTCTACTAAAAACGTGATAGAGTTCACGCCCTTTCTGCGATAAAATCTGGATCACAGAATCCAGCGGAGGCGCCGCCGACGCCTCCGCTTGCGATTGGCTGACGCGCGGCCGTCGTCAGGCCGCCTGCGCCTCCGCTGAATTCTGTGATTCAGATTTTTCCGCTCAGAAAGGGGCGTGGCACAAATTTCTATCACGTTTTTAGTAGGGAAATAGACGTCACACAAGCATAATTTTTCGATTTCGGGGATGCTAAGATCCCGTAGATTGAGTTATCACCAAGAACAGACGATCTCAGGACGTTTTAGGTGCACCTTTGAACTGCGGTTATAGGGCACGTGTAACTAAGGTATCAGAGTAGAAACACGTCATTCGCCGATCGTGTTGTGGCAGCGCAGAGTGTGCGCCATTGGCGATACTTAAGATTTGTTCACACATTTGCAGTTTTTATCAAATTATGTTTTCCGTGATTCCTTTTATCTTTTTATCTTTTCAGTGAACTGACACTTGCGGAATTTTGGCTCGACCCTGAATTACTAGTATAGACGCAAGGTAAATAATAATCAGGTGACGCCGAGACACTAGTAAACCTTAAGGGGATATAACAGTTAAACCATTTTTTCTTCCAATTTTGAAGTCGCACAAATTTTGAATGAGCCTACCGATTCCCTACAGTTCAGTTTAATCTAAATGTTAATGAATGTGCCTTAATAATCATAACTATAAACCTTTTTCTAGACTCAATCTTTTTTTCAGGATTGTAAAATATTCAGTGTGAAAAAGAGTAGGGCTGGGCAATTGATCGATTAACCTACCGATTAATCGATTAATGCTTCAATCGCGATTAATTTGTTTAACCGGTTAATCGGTAAAAATTTGACGAACCAAAATTAAATAAAAATTAAATGCTTTCACCAAGCAGACATGGACGAGCACACACATACGAAATGAAAACTTTAGGTGAAATATTAACTTCAGGTAAACTGTAAAGGGGAGATTTGCAACTTCATACAAGTGCAGAAGGTTTTCACATGTCCCAGCGATTTCAACGACGTGCGAGTGTTCATTTAGCGCTGCAGACACTAGTACTGTGAGCAATCAAAGGAAGCCGCCCATCCGGGAGAATATCAACGAACATTTTTGTCTCATGGAGCTGAAGTAGTAATCTGAGAGTGTGAGCGTTTTTGAACTGTTCTCAACTGTTCATCAAAATCGATTCATAACTCAACAAAAAAAAACAATAAAACAAGATGCAATTTTTATTTTTAAGCAGTATTATTATGCATGGAAATGAACGAGACCGATTAATCGATTAATTATTCGATTAAAGGATGGCGATTAATCGGGCTACAATTTTTAATCGACGCCCAGCCTTAAAAAAAGTCTTACTTGACGACTAAGCAAGCCTCGCCCCTCATAAAAACCGTTCAAACAGCGCGCCGCGTGCGATCGCAGCGCCCCGGCGGCAAAAAATGAAACAACTCAGCAAGCCCGGCAGGTGTGGGTTGGTCGCTTTCCGTGTCAAGAGTAAACGCTTATTACGAACGAGATAGAGCCCCACAGTCGCTACACGCTTCGTGCACTCACCGTGGAGCACTCCGTCGATGCAGGCGTTGTTCTCCCATCCAATGTTAGCAGTAACAACAACCACGAGACGCCAGTCAGGGCTACCGAATGCGTGAACGGGGCGACACCGGCCTCTCAGCGATCGCCGATCTCGCGGGGCAACTAGCCGCGACGACGACGACACCTCCGCCGTTGCGCCGTTCGTTATCTCGCCGCGGGAGAGAGGCCCGCCATGTGTCAGCTGTTGTGGGTTCGTTTTATTTTGTTTACAGCTGTCGGTCGGCAGCTTGTAGCCACCTCCCGTCGCCTTTCGCAGTCGATGTCGATACTCATAGAGAGCCTAGGTTTAAGAGAGGGAGCAACTGAAGCCACGGAGGGCGTTTGCCGTTTTATGGCGGACGTCTCCTGGTCGCAGATGCGCATGCGTTGCGTTGTTTCGTGACGAGGAAAAAAGCGAGTGTAAAGGCGCAGATGCTTGGAGACGATCAACGGTTTCGCACCTTCTCGCAGCTCGTATCGCAAACGCGCCCCGATCGAGTAGTGGGAAACACTCTGTGATCTGGGCACGCCGATGTTCGGCGGTGTCGTGCCGCCATCTTTTGGTGACTCGATGAAGCTAACAGGCAATGTTCCCCTTTTTTTTTTTGCTTGAAATATCTGTTAGGCGTACCAGCTGCGTAATATTGCATCCTTGAGGGGGATATATTTGATAGACTACAAAGCACATGCCGTCAACTCCATTTAGTCTGAAATATAAAAAATAAATCCTAACAAAAAAAACAATACACGAAATGAAAAAAAATTACTCGGGCCGAATCAGGAATATAAATATGCAACAAAAATATTAGCGAAACTTTTTGCGCCTATCATTGTACAAAAACAACATATTTTTTCCTCTCGATCACCGGTAGCGTGGCCGAGCGGTCTAAGGCGCTGGTTTAAGGCACCAGTCTCTTCGGAGGCGTGGGTTCGAATCCCACCGCTGCCAACAAATTTTTATTTTATTTTTTAAAGGTTTGTGTTGATCTTCGCGAATTTTATTTTGGGTGGAATTTTGATCAGCATTTTCTACCTTATTTTTTACCGTGTGCCGCCTTGGTCGATCCCTATATCTATGCCGCCTTGGTCATTCCCTACATTTATAAAATTCCAGATGGTTTAGTGCAAACCCGATATGGACGTGGCCGCAGACTCCTTACTTATTTATTATTTATTTACCTCGCGATACGGTATTTTTTATCTCTTGAGCGTTTACTTTGCTTGCCATAAACTACAATTTATTTTGTTATTTACACTTGAATGAGCCTCTGTGACTCTTTTTTATCTTGAGACTTGTGCAGAATCTCAGATTTCGTTTTCTTCGTAAACTTGTGGGCCGAAACCTTGAAAACATGTCTTCATCAGCTTCTAACAACGTGATGATTATCAACGTGGTCAAATATTATAGGGTCAGAAGTAGATTTATGCAGCCTTAAAAATGAAGCAAAAATCTAGGCAAAAATCTTCCTGTGTTCCTCTGTTTCTGCCGTCTGCAATTCGGTTTTCCCTACCAACTCTACAAAGTTGGCGGCTCTCTAAAGCTCGCGACTTACCCGTCTGATTTGCTGGATATGACATGTTAGCTACATTGAAATATAGATTCGTCTTCCCTCGGCCGAGTTTAATGAGGAAGAATTACATTTGTTTCGTGGTCACGATTTGTGCGCATGACAAATTCCAAAAATTGTAGGAGCACGCAACTTGGAAGCGAATAGAACCGATTCCTTGAACCTTCTTCATAGTATATATATATATATATATATATATATATATATATATATATACTATGAAGAAGGTTCAAGGAATCGGTTCTATTCGCTTCCAAGTTGCGTGCTCCTACAATTTTTGGAATTTGTCATGCGCACAAATCGTGACCACGAAACAAATGTAATTCTTCCTCATTAAACTCGGCCGAGGGAAGACGAATCTATATTTCAATGTAGCTAACATGTCATATCCAGCAAATCAGACGGGTAAGTCGCGAGCTTTAGAGAGCCGCCAACTTTGTAGAGTTGGTAGGGGAAAACCGAATTGCAGACGGCAGAAACAGAGGAACACAGGAAGATTTTTGCCTAGATTTTTGCTTCATTTTTAAGGCTGCATAAATCTACTTCTGACCCTATAATATTTGACCACGTTGATAATCATCACGTTGTTAGAAGCTGATGAAGACATGTTTTCAAGGTTTCGGCCCACAAGTTTACGAAGAAAACGAAATCTGAGATTCTGCACAAGTCTCAAGATAAAAAAGAGTCACAGAGGCTCATTCAAGTGTAAATAACAAAATAAATTGTAGTTTATGGCAAGCAAAGTAAACGCTCAAGAGATAAAAAATACCGTATCGCGAGGTAAATAAATAATAAATAAGTAAGGAGTCTGCGGCCACGTCCATATCGGGTTTGCACTAAACCATCTGGAATTTTATAAATGTAGGGAATGACCAAGGCGGCATAGATATAGGGATCGACCAAGGCGGCACACGGTAAAAATAAGGTAGAAAATGCCGTCAAAATTCCACCCAAAATAAAATTCGCGAAGATCAACACAAACCTTTAAAAAATAAAATAAAATTTGTTGGCAGCGGTGGGATTCGAACCCACGCCTCCGAAGAGACTGGTGCCTTAAACCAGCGCCTTAGACCGCTCGGCCACGCTACCGGTGATCGAGAGGAAAAAATATGTTGTTTTTGTACAATGATAGGCGCAAAAGTTTCGCTAATATTTTTGTTGCATATTTATATTCCTGATTCGGCCCGAGTAATTTTTTTTTTCATTTCGTGTATTGTTTTTTTTGTTAGGATTTATTTTTTATATTTCAGACTAAATGGAGTTGACGGCATGTGCTTTGTAGTCTATCAAATATATCCCCCTCAAGGATGCAATATTACGCAGCTGGTACGCCTAACAGATATTTCAAGCAAAAAAAAAAAAGGGGGAACATTGCCTGTTAGCTTCATCGAGTCACCAAAAGATGGCGGCACGACACCGCCGAACATCGGCGTGCCCAGATCACAGAGTGTTTCCCACTACTCGATCGGGGCGCGTTTGCGATACGAGCTGCGAGAAGGTGCGAAACCGTTGATCGTCTCCAAGCATCTGCGCCTTTACACTCGCTTTTTTCCTCGTCACGAAACAACGCAACGCATGCGCATCTGCGACCAGGAGACGTCCGCCATAAAACGGCAAACGCCCTCCGTGGCTTCAGTTGCTCCCTCTCTTAAACCTAGGCTCTCTATGAGTATCGACATCGACTGCGAAAGGCGACGGGAGGTGGCTACAAGCTGCCGACCGACAGCTGTAAACAAAATAAAACGAACCCACAACAGCTGACACATGGCGGGCCTCTCTCCCGCGGCGAGATAACGAACGGCGCAACGGCGGAGGTGTCGTCGTCGTCGCGGCTAGTTGCCCCCGCGAGATCGGCGATCGCTGAGAGGCCGGTGTCGCCCCGTTCACGCATTCGGTAGCCCTGACTGGCGTCTCGTGGTTGTTGTTACTGCTAACATTGGATGGGAGAACAACGCCTGCATCGACGGAGTGCTCCACGGTGAGTGCACGAAGCGTGTAGCGACTGTGGGGCTCTATCTCGTTCGTAATAAGCGTTTACTCTTGACACGGAAAGCGACCAACCCACACCTGCCGGGCTTGCTGAGTTGTTTCATTTTTTGCCGCCGGGGCGCTGCGATCGCACGCGGCGCGCTATTTGAACGGTTTTTATGAGGGGCGAGGCTTGCTTAGTCGTCAAGTAAGACTTTTTTTAAGGCTGGGCGTCGATTAAAAATTGTAGCCCGATTAATCGCCATCCTTTAATCGAATAATTAATCGATTAATCGGTCTCGTTCATTTCCATGCATAATAATACTGCTTAAAAATAAAAATTGCATCTTGTTTTATTGTTTTTTTTTGTTGAGTTATGAATCGATTTTGATGAACAGTTGAGAACAGTTCAAAAACGCTCACACTCTCAGATTACTACTTCAGCTCCATGAGACAAAAATGTTCGTTGATATTCTCCCGGATGGGCGGCTTCCTTTGATTGCTCACAGTACTAGTGTCTGCAGCGCTAAATGAACACTCGCACGTCGTTGAAATCGCTGGGACATGTGAAAACCTTCTGCACTTGTATGAAGTTGCAAATCTCCCCTTTACAGTTTACCTGAAGTTAATATTTCACCTAAAGTTTTCATTTCGTATGTGTGTGCTCGTCCATGTCTGCTTGGTGAAAGCATTTAATTTTTATTTAATTTTGGTTCGTCAAATTTTTACCGATTAACCGGTTAAACAAATTAATCGCGATTGAAGCATTAATCGATTAATCGGTAGGTTAATCGATCAATTGCCCAGCCCTACTCTTTTTCACACTGAATATTTTACAATCCTGAAAAAAAGATTGAGTCTAGAAAAAGGTTTATAGTTATGATTATTAAGGCACATTCATTAACATTTAGATTAAACTGAACTGTAGGGAATCGGTAGGCTCATTCAAAATTTGTGCGACTTCAAAATTGGAAGAAAAAATGGTTTAACTGTTATATCCCCTTAAGGTTTACTAGTGTCTCGGCGTCACCTGATTATTATTTACCTTGCGTCTATACTAGTAATTCAGGGTCGAGCCAAAATTCCGCAAGTGTCAGTTCACTGAAAAGATAAAAAGATAAAAGGAATCACGGAAAACATAATTTGATAAAAACTGCAAATGTGTGAACAAATCTTAAGTATCGCCAATGGCGCACACTCTGCGCTGCCACAACACGATCGGCGAATGACGTGTTTCTACTCTGATACCTTAGTTACACGTGCCCTATAACCGCAGTTCAAAGGTGCACCTAAAACGTCCTGAGATCGTCTGTTCTTGGTGATAACTCAATCTACGGGATCTTAGCATCCCCGAAATCGAAAAATTATGCTTGTGTGACGTCTATTTCCCTACTAAAAACGTGATAGAAATTTGTGCCACGCCCCTTTCTGAGCGGAAAAATCTGAATCACAGAATTCAGCGGAGGCGCAGGCGGCCTGACGACGGCCGCGCGTCAGCCAATCGCAAGCGGAGGCGTCGGCGGCGCCTCCGCTGGATTCTGTGATCCAGATTTTACCACTAGAAAGGGCGTGGCACAAACTTCTATCACGTTTTTAGTAGAAAAATAGACGTCGCACGAGCATAATTTTTTTTTCAAGGATGCTTGGAGCCCGTAAGTAAAGTTATCACCGAAAGCAGACGATCTCAAAAACGTCTTTAGCGCACCTTTAAGTGTGACTGAGGTCAAACTTAACTGCGGTTTAGGGTTCCCTGATAGCAAATGTTTATCGAAAGAATTTAGGATAAGATACCAAATACCCATTTGACAATGTATTTAGTGTAGTACTCAAGTTACTTTTAGTACGAACTATCTTGAGAAGAGTATAAATGCTTTGAAAAGGTTAGTGAACTACACTCGAAGGTACTTGCCAAGTATGTTTGAAGCTGGTAAAATGAGAATAAAAAAGCCAGAAAGGGGTGCTGTATTTGTAATGGCCTTGCTGAAAATCATATTTTACTGTGATATCTATGACCTTCAAGAAGCGCCTTAGTTGCTGCAATCGAAGTTTACTTTGGAATACTTCGCTATATGCAACATAACGCGTGCCGAAATATTTTAGGAACAAACAGGACTCACATGTTGTAGACATGGCACCCGGCGTGCTTCAGTTTGCCGGCCCAGGCGCGGCTCATTACGCAATCCGCAGTAAGTTCGTGATATGCCTCGGCGCGATTCGGAGGACTTGGCATGTAGTCCGGCATTAAATATCCCTAACAGCCCAACGAGAAGTTTATCAGGCAGCCAGACTTGATAGAACAACACACGTGCACGCTGAGGAGAAACATCGACCCGAGCACAGCAGCCTCTGTTGCTGATCAACAATCAAAAGCGAGTACCCCCCCCCCCTCGCCCCCGCCAAGTCAAAAGCGACAAGAAACACCTGTACCTTAAAACTGTAAAAGAAAAAAAAATGGGGAGGTCAAGACGGAAACAGAGGACAATGTCTACGAAACCGCTTCGAAACCCCCCTCTACTGCCCCATTTTACACCAGTACAAACCAATCTTGACGCGTTGATGTCAAGAAGGTTAAGATTACAGAATAAGAATCCTCCAGTTTAGAGATAACTGACTCCACCTGGCGAACAAGTGGTTTCGAGGATTCTGAGAATGAAACAATGCGCGCATTCGGAAGGAGATGAAAGAAACGCATTTGGAACAAGGTTCGGAGCGAAACGTAACCCACAAATAGTACGCAGCATCCATGGGGAAGCCCAATCTAGCTCACTGCAGCTCACGAGTGTTGTCAAAAATGGTATATGAGGATAAATTTTGAAAAGACAACTTTTGTAACAATCACAAAAAAGAGGTCGCCTATATTTCCGTATTCTTATAATGGTGCACTTTTGAAACAATCCGAAACTTTTAAATACTTAGGAGTCACAATTTCTAACGATCTAAACTGGAAGGCACATATAGAAAATGTCTGTAGTGCGGCTTTGAGAAAACGTGGGTTCTTAAGACGGGCACTCAAAAATACAACGCTTGAAGTAGTTCGATCATCTCTTGAATACGCGCACGTGATCTGGGATCCATATGTCAAATATCAAATAGAACAACTTGAGCGTATCCAGCGGCGGGCAGTAAGATTTGTTTATTCAGAGTATCGCCGCACGGAATCGGTAACAGAACTATTGAAAAAAGCGGGGCTGCCAACTTTGGGTCAGCGAAGAAAAATTGGAAGGTTAAAATTTTTCTATCAACTTTACGATGGGCATAATAACATCAGTTCGAGTAACTATATACAGCTTCCTGGTAGAAGGTCACCGAGAGTTAATAACCAGTTTGGAGTCAAGCCCTATTTCCCAAATCTCGATGTTTTTAAGTACTCCTTTCTTGTAGAAACAATTGAGGAGTGGAATAGTCTGGATAGCGACCTCTTTGTTGGGATTGACAGTGCCGGTAAGTTTGAAGGTGTATTATTTGATTTGTATGCTGAGACATACTAGTGTTCTTTGGTGGTGGTGACTTTCGGTGGTATTGTTCAACCGAAATTATACTCCAATGATTGTATTGTGGTGATTGTACTTGATCTTCGGTTCTTTATTCCTGTTGTTTTATTGCTGTACACTCCTGAAACAGTCCGAAGAAGCTTTCAGTATTGTAAATAAATAAAAATAAATAATACAGCCAGCAGGATATAGCTTGTTTGGCCGATGGAGTGCCTGCACTTGCATTAAAAAAAAAGGAAATCAACTTGGGATTTAATAAGAGACCAGCACTCACAAAACACATTGGAACCAACAGGACACACAGAGTCGCTTTTACTGAAAAGGAAAATATAGTAAGGGTACAGGTGAGCCGGTGAATATTAACCACGTTGAATTAATCTGAGACTGGGGTACAAGAGAAACATCGCAACGTAGAAGGGAGGTCATCCTGTCTATTTTCGGTCCCTTCTACGTTTTGATGTTTCTCTTCTACCCCCAGTTTCAGCTAATTCAACATGGTTCACTTAGTGTTTACAACACACGCGAGAGGTTCTCGAATTTCTCTTTCGTATTTTCAATTTCATGAAACATTCCTTTCTCAGTTTTGTTTTGTCTGAGTCATGAGGGGGTAAAGGGCTGGATATTATATTTACATTATCCAACTTCTTGTACTGGGGTAAAAAACAGCGTTCCACCATCCGGGCGCTCCGACAATACTCAGAGCCAAAATTGTGAAACGGGCTTTGCCACGCGTTACCCCAACAGCCAGTGGCGTATCAACTTGTTTTTGAGTGGGGGGGGGGGGGGCAAACCAGAACCCCCCCCCAAGGCTGGGGGCGGTGCCCTTGGTATCCCTTGGGCGCCACCGGCCAGTGTTTGCCCTGCCCAGTGGTGGCTGTTTCAGGGGGAAAAACACATGCCTTGCCCCCAGTCTGAAAACTGGGGAAGGGGGGGGGGGCAAGCGTTCCCCCCCCCTCTTCCCGGTTGGTACGCCTACGCCAACAGCTAATAAAGCGAGCTGACGAGCCGAGGGATCCCATATCTGCGCAGTCTATCCTACTCACGACGTCACAAAAAATGATGATGATAGCTAGAGACGCGCCCCCTATAGTTCGCGCACGCCTCCAATAGGTATCGTTGGCAGTAACCGCCAAGCATACATAAGCGTGTGCGGTTTAGGATTCCCGTCGGACACACTTAACGGCAGTTAAGTCTGACGGACTTCAGTCTCACTTAACTGGGGTTAAGGTGCCCTTGTAACTAGGTATGTATAGTTCGCAGTAACTGCTAAGCATACTTAAGCGTAACTGCGGTTTAGGATGATCGTTGGACACCATTAACCGCAGTTATGTCTGATCTCAGTCTGCGGTTAAGGGTATCCGTGTAAATATAGGTATAGCTGGTAGTAACTGCTAAGCATACTTAAGCGTAATTGCGGTTAACGATGACCGTCGGACACCACTAACCGCAGTTAAGTCTGATCTCAGTCTGCGGTTAAGGGTACCCGTGTAAATAGGTATAGCTGGTAGTAACTGCTAAGCATACTTAAGCGTAACTGCGGTTCAGGATGACCGTCGGACACCATTAACCGCAGTTCAGTCTGATCTCAGTCTGCGGTTAAGGGTACCCGTGTAAATAAGTGTTGTTGGTAGTAACTGCTAAGCATACTTAAGCGTGACTGCGGTTTAGGATGCCCATCGGACACCATTAACTGCAGTTAAGTCTGCAGTTAATGGGCGCCCGTGAGACTCTACTCCGTGTCACTCGTTGTGTTCAGTGCAGGCGAAGGCAACGCCAGGCAAAGAGAGAAAGGGCGAGCACTAGGAAGGCAGGACTGGAAAGGAGGGCGGGGGAAGGGAAAGAGAGCACTAGGACCGCTAGAGAGGAGAGGATGTTTCTCTCCTCCTCCCCAGCCTTTCTAGTGCTTGCCTTTCGCCTGGCGTTGCCTTCACCCGTACTGCACGCAACTAGTGACACGGGATATATGTATAGTTGGGACTTGGCAGTAACTGCTAACCATACATGACTGCGGTTAAGGATGCCCGAGTAACTAGGGTATAAGTGTAGCTTATTTATTTGCTCCAGTTCCTGCTTCCTCTACAAAGTGACTCGGTCTTAAAATGAAGTGTCTCTCTCTCCACAAAATGAGCGAATTCAAAACGCGCCCCTGGCCGTTCGCAGCCTTGCGTCGCAAGACATGCGGTCGCTTCCGATGAGCTCCGACTTCCACGACGACGTCCGGTTCGGCTCCATGGTGAGCCGGAAGTACTGCTGCGCTTCCGGCCTGGCCATTTCCGTCCTGGGCGTCATCTGCGGAGTGCTGCTAGGACACTTCGCCATGAAGGGCGCCGTCAGGGACAAGTACGAGCGGGAAGTCGCTGACCCGGGTCTTCAGCAATCAGCCGAAGGCGCTGAACGGGATATCACGGCGTTTCTGGAGACCTATGACTACGAGGGAATGCTGAGGTGAGCTCATGACCATCACCTTAGATGCGTAATGATAGTCGTCAATGCGCAGCTATATATCTTCTGTTTCTGGATGCCACCAACGTGACAATGGTATAAGAATGGTGTTCTTGAGTTGTTCGCGCTTGGAACGCAGCTTCCAATACATCAAATTATTGTTTTCCCTATCGAAAGAAAATCGTATCTTGTTTGTTTAATTAAGATATCAGAACTTATATAAATTATATAAAGAGAGCATAAGGCATATGTGACTTATGATAAGATCTTATGATATCTTGTGTTTCTTGGATGCATATATATGTTTTCACCGAAGTTTA
The DNA here is from genome assembly GCA_037355805.1 of Ixodes ricinus. Lineage (NCBI taxonomy): Eukaryota > Metazoa > Arthropoda > Arachnida > Ixodida > Ixodidae > Ixodes > Ixodes ricinus. Next base: position 27,907 of record JAZHYW010026328.1, on the reverse strand, counting down.
GAAGGCAGAGGTTCTGTCAGGCATCGTGCCTTTATCTCTTCCCCTACGCAGTGAAATCCTGAAATACATTAAAAAGTGAAAGCCGTTTACAACTCCCTGTAACGCCGAATTGGAGCCCAGCTCTTGCGGAGGAGGGGAAGGCACGGGGGGGGGGGGGGTCATCTGACTTCGGGGGGAGGTCACGTGGCTTGGGGTTCACGTGACCTCCCCAGGTCACGTGACCTCAGGGGTCACGTGACCTCGGAGGTCACGTGACCTCGGAGGTCACGTGACTTGGGGGTCACGTGACCTTGGGGGGGGTGACGTGCGGTGCATTATGGGACATTTCCGATAATGCACCGCGCGGTTACGCCGACGGCGACGCCGACGCCGACGGCGACGCCGCTCAAGCCGGAAACGGGCGCCTAACAATATTCTGCGGTGTCCCTCGTCTTGGAAGGGTGTAGTCCGGACCTTCGGTTTTCACGCATATATATCCTCAATACACCGGCATATAACACTTAAGGCATCGTCCCTCACATGCGCACACTAAACACGCACTGCTCTTGTCACACGGGGATGAAATGTATTTGTTTGTCGTTGTCGCCGCGTATCGGGGTCGTCGCGTATATTGTTATTTTGTTTCTCAACGTTTTGTCATGCTAGTGATTATTTTCTGCAATAAAATTCAAGTATCGCAGCTTTTAACCAATATTATATTCAACGTCGATAACGGTAAGCTAGGCACCAGTCACCTAGCTGTGTTTGGAGATTTGTGTTTGTCATTCGTCCCTCTTGTTCCCCTTCTCCAGGGATTATTTTCGTCATTCATGTCCAGCTCGCTTGCACCTTTGCATTTAATTAAATTATAAATTATAATCATAACCTTAAATTGCAAGCTTCACCCTTGTTGGTGTTAGACTGGTGGCAGCTGATAAAACCTGTTTGCTCTATACAGCAAACGGGTTTTATCAGCTTCCTTCAAGTTAGGGGTTAGGTTAACCGAACCGAACCGAACCGAACCGAACCGAACCGAACCGAACCGAACCGAACCGAACCGAGCCGAGCCGAGCCGAGCCGAGCCGAGCCGAAGCCGAGCCGAGCCGAGCCGAGCCGAACCGAACCGAACCGAACCGAACCGAACCGAACCGAACCGAACCGAACCGAACCGAACCGAACCGAACCGAACCGAACCGAACCGAACCGAACCGAACCGAACCGAACCGAACCGAACCGGACCGAACCGAACCGAACCGAACCGAACCGAACCGAACCGAACCGAACCGAACCCAGCAACACCAACCCAACCCAACCCAACCCAGCAACCCAGCAACCACGCCAACCCAGCAACAGCAACCCAACCAACAGCAACCCAACAACCCAACAGCAACAACCCAACCCAACCCAACCGCAACCCAACCCAACCCAACCACAACCCAACCCAACCCAACCAGCCAACCCAACCCAACCCAACCCGGGACCTCTCCATTTCCAGTGGAGCGCTCAAACAACTGAGCTAACCAGGGGTTCGACGTCAGTATACTGACGTCTAACCCGTGGTTAGCTCGGTTGGTCCCGGGTTCGATACCCCGACCAGGCGGATTTTTTCGGTCGCGCACCAGTCATCTAGCTGTGTTTGGAGGTTTATATTTGTCCTTCGTCCCTCTTGTTCCCCTTCTCCAGGGATTATTTTCGTCATTCATGTCCAGCTCGCTTGCACCTTTGCATTTAATTGCATTATAATCATAACAGTAGTGCTACATGTTAATGCCACTGCCTCGAAATGTGCTTGCGACTCCAGCAAAATCGACGCTGCGCAGCAGCAACGTTGGGAACCTCGGAAAGGAGGTCCTTTCGCTGTGGCCCGTAAATATTCAGGGTGTTTTTTTTCTATGGTTCTTGTTTTCTTACAAAGAGGTAAAACAAGAAAAAAAGAGTGAGTTGCAAGTCAGCGCTGTGTGTCCTTTTGTGTCCCTGTTTGTTACCTGCTGTTGCTGCTAATATGAACCGGAGATACGTTGAGCGACGCGACCGACGCGACGACAACGGGCGGGAACTGCTGCCAATTAACCCTAGGAATTTTCCCCTATATCTAGGGGTTTTGGACATCGTTCAGAGGAAAAGAAAAAATTATTCAAATCTAGAGATTTTTTGCTGCTAATTTGTTTTTTTGTAAACATTCGTACAAAATGCAAATCGTTTTATTCGCGACCACAAAAGCCCTTTGAGCTGTTGATATTTACACAGGGCACCAAGGTGACGAGCTGGGGTACACATGATTCCTGTTTGTAGAAAAGGGCATGTACACAATGTAAACAAGTATTCATGTGTTCGACAGTGAGTGCATGTGTAAACATTGGCAGAAGAGCAGGCGTGCCAGAAAAGCCGGTGGCGTCCCAGAAAAGCCGCGAAAATCCTGATTGGTCAATAGGGTCATGACGTCACAGTCACATGACCTCGCGCGGCATTTCAAACAACCCCCGACGCTCACGCGAAACATGACGTCACGCGTGGAATGAAAGTGATTGAAACATGACATGTAATGCGAATTAAAGGTATAAAATATTATAAAATATTAATATTTAAAAGGCCTCAGCGAAAGAATTTAGTTTTTAAATGGTCACTTATCCGCCGACGTCTATTTTCAAGTTACGCCGCCATAACGTTAGTTTACGGGATGCAGGCGAGAGATCACGCTCATGCCTTCTCGTGGCTTTGCACGTCCAGAGCTCTTGCGAGGTTTTCGCACGCGCAGAAAGACTAAAGTTCCCTGGATGCATTGCGGCGGCTGTGGCGTAGCCAAACTGGTTTGCAACCGAGTACGACCGAGAGAGACAAGACCGGTTTTTAATCCTCTTGCGACATCTTAGGACCGGGCGCTCTGCTGCGGAGCTGGTCCTAAGACGTCGTAAGAGGATTAAAAACCGGTCTTATCACTCTCGGTCGTACTCGGTTGCAAGAGTGTGCGAGCCTTGAGAGAGCTCGTTGAAAGCACGCGCTGCGAACAACAGGCTCGACTATGGTGTGAAGTGGATACCACCCATAAGTAGAAAAACAGTGCCGCTATATCATACGTCTGTTTTGTGCATCCGGTGAAAAGTGTGGCCTTGCTGGAAAGTTATCACGACAATTATTTTTTTTACGAAGCCTATTTTACTTTAGAGTGAAGGAAACATCGCAGTTGGCTTTAGAGCTTTTGGTATTAGAAAACAGGTGGAAAATGCGAACAAGGTCAGGTTAACTTTCTCTCGCTCTTTCTCTCTCTCTCTCTCTCTCTCCCTCCTTCTTTCGTCGTCGTACTCAACGTTGATTGTTTTTTTGCTTTTTTTTTTTTTTTTAGCAGACGCTCACAGAACAAATATACCGCCCAGCGACAGATATGTTGAAAGCTACACAAACAACCCAATTTTCGCAATTTATTTACAATAGATTCGGTACATTTTATCCAAGCAGTACAGAGAGGCACAAAGTTATCATGATGATGATGATAATGATGATAATAATAAAAATAATAATAATAATAATAATAATAATAATAATAATAATAATAATAATAATAATAATAATAATAATAATAATAATAATGATGAGAAGAAGAAAAGAAGGGCAGACACTATTTCTTAGCATATGAACCAACAACCACTCGGTCGTAGTAGGAACATTCGAAAGTCTAAAAACCAATAAGAATATTAACAATAACTTTAATCGCAGGTTTACATATATAGGTGAGAGTAGGGACTAGTCATTTATGGTAGTCCCTACTCCCACCATATCCATAAAAGCCGACAAGCTCTGAGAAAACAGTAGGGAATCAACTCAAAGGTAAGAAAAACAGTCAGTCATCAATGTACCAAACACGGGTACTCCAGCGACTTTCTTATGGTAGCTGATTTGCCTCAACACTGACTCAACACACCGATAGGCACTGGTGTATCAGTCCTCCGACTACTGTGTGAAAAAAATTTCGCGAAGGTATTGAATTTTCGACTTTCGTTCTCATCGTGCTTTTCAAGCCGAGAGCCCTTACTGCCAACACTAAAGTGTGAAGACACGAATGATACAAAGTGGGCGGTAAACCAGGTTCCCAACTTGTTACAAGACTTCCGATGGTGGAAAAAGATTGTTTGAAAACTCATTCACACCACTGGAGAGCGCGCGGAAATTTGAACGTTGGTCTTGGCGTCATATTTATTTGCGGTTTTCTCAGTAAGTATTTTGAATTTCGGGACTATCAATAGCGTGCCGTGAAGATTAGAGTCCGCGCGTATTCAGAAAATGCAATTTGTTTGGGTAGCTCACCAAACGCCCGGAGTACTCCTTTAACCATGCAAGAATCAGCATGTAGCGTCATTCCATTATTACATATAACGTCCTTAATTTTAGAAGGGGAAGAAACCTGCGTTGCATTCGTGGGTAATAGAAAGGATGTCTCGCACTTGCCGACATGGCGCGTGGATTCTCAAAACATTAACCACGCAATCAGAGGTAATTATATGGTTACTCGAAGCAACTTTGTTTGCGGGTTATTGTATTGTCTCACTATACCGGGGGTTTCAGGGAAAAAATTGCTAACATTAGTGTATTCCAGCTAAAAAGATAATTGTACCGGTACCGCGTTGCTCGTCGTGGCGAACGTCAGAAAATGCGCTATACTTACTAATTAGTTCGATATTTAATTAAGGACTAAATAAATTTTTAATTAATGAAAATAGACATATGGTTGCAATAGACCGATCTCACCAGCCAGTTTGACTACGCTACCGCCGCCGCAATGCATCGAGGGAACTTTTTAGTCTTTCTGCACGTGCGACAACCTCGTTGGAGCTCTGCGCCTGTGGAACACAAGGCAGCACGAGTCCTCTCGGGCACTGCCGTTTGCCTCCTGTGAACTAAAGCGCCACGCATGCGCCGAACGCTTGGTGAGATCGGTCTATTAAAAACTTGCTGAGCGTCATCAAAAACCCCTAAATCAGTAATTTTCTGAGAGACCTTGAGCACGTGTGAAGTCCCGGAAGTAGTGCGCTAAATTTCCCACTCGTGGAGCAGGTACAAGGCTGGGGCTCTGATAAAAGACGGAAAAATTGCGCGGGCGCCTTATCGCAACCGCTAGCCTTGTACCTACTCCACGAGTGCTATAACTTTGGCGCTACTATACGCTTCTGACGCGCTCAAAGTCTTTCTGAAAATTACTGATATTCGATGACGCTCAGCAAGTTTCTAATTGGAGCCATATGTCTATTTCACTAATCAAAAGTTAATTAGTCCTTTTAAATTAATTAGCGAACTAATTAGTAAGTATCGTGCCTTTTCTGACGTCCGCCACCACGAGTAATGCGGTCCCGAGAAAATTATCTTTTCGCCTCGAATCCACATATTTTAGAATTTTTTGTCAGTCTTCGCTAAGACACCTGGTATATATCTATATAGCTTCATAGCTTGTTGGATTTATTCTTATCACACGCGGCCTCCGCACTGAATGCGTCGAATATGTCTCGCAGCAAGCTGACATCGATGCCAAAACTGGGCGGCACGGAGGCGGACAAGACGTCGGCCGAGTTCATCGAGAAACTTTGGACCAGTCAGGGGCTGCACGGCGTTCACCTGACGTCCTACAAAGCCTACCTCTCCCATCCCGACCCAGTGCGACACAGTAAGGTCGGTGCACCTCCGAACGCCGCAGTCGACACTATGTGGGGCGCAAGTTGGTCTGCTTCTTTTCCAGGGGTTGTGGTGAAGTCAGAAAGAGGCCGAGCTCCGATCGGCTGTGATTGAGAGGATGGTGGGTAGACCTCGAAGCAAGCTGCCTTGTGGTCTAGCTTCAATCGGAGCCAATGAGGGCTCGGCGTTATTCTGACGTCACCACAACCCCCTGCGAAAGAAGCAGACCAACTTGCGCTCCGCATACGAACCGACGGAGTCAGTCAAACAGCGCCAAAAGTGCATCGTCACGACACTCGTCGTTTTTGCTCGTCGGCTCAACGCCACTTAGACTAATCAAAGCCTCCGTATAGCCTCCTCTCCCTTCATGAAACGTCGTCAGAGCCCGACCTTCGACGCTCTGGATGGACACGAGCCCCGGCTGAACACCGACGCAGCACGCGTGCCCAATCTCAGGCCTCGATCGATCTGACTGGGATGATGGTGCGATTACGTGCGGAGGCCTTCTGCCAACGTTACCTTCTGCCTATCTAGGGGGGGGGGGTGATGGTCGGCTCCGCCCGGTGCGAAACGGAGTACGGAGGGAACCGAGATGGAAACGTTACGAACAACATCAGTACCTCCGAGGTGCCTTGGTGCGAAGACTCGACTAACAAACAAAGAAAAAAAACAAGAGTCACATGGTTACTATCCGCGTGTCTCGCAAATCGCTCGATGACCACGAGGCTTTATCAACACCTCCTATATTCGTTGTCACATCACATCACATTACATCACATCACATCACATCACATCACATCACATCACATCACATCACATCACATCACACACACACACACACACACACACACACACACACACACACACACACACACACACACACACACACACACACACACACGCACGCACGCACGCACGCGCGCGCGCGCGCGCGCGCGCACGCACGCACGCACGCATCGCACGCACGCACGCACGCACGCACGCACGCGCACGAATGCACGCACGCACGCACGCACGCACAAAGAAAAAGCAAAAGAAAAAAATTTTGCGCATTATTGATGCGTTGCGCGAAGTAGTTCTTTTTTCGTTTTCTCGAAGAAGGAAGGTTGCTTTTGGCGTCTGGAAAGTGTAAGCGCGTCTCGATAAAAAAGCGAGTTTCAGTATTGCGCGTCGAGCAAACGCGAACACGGTGTTTCCTTCAGCCTTGCGTGCTCGAGACTGAGCGTGCCCGGAGCCGCAAACTGCGTCTTGCATTGGCGATGGCCACGACGCGCGCATGCACAGCGTGGAGCACGCAACGCTAACGCAAACGTACAGCGCTTGCAGCGTTCGCTCCTATACGCAATACAAAAATACTCTCTGATAACATAAAGCTAACATAGGATGCCCCTACATAACATAAAGCTAATCTAAGGTGCTCCTACATATACGGTATCTTGATTCGACGCAAGAAGGGGAAAATTAGTCGCGTTCCACGAGTAGCCGGACTTTCTCTACATACCGTTCTCGAGATGAATACGGATAAAGATACCAAGGCTAGATCTTGCCGCGACCAGCGAGAAAACGGCGAATTTTCATAGCGTGAAGACGTGTTTTGTTCTCCGACAATCAGAAAGTTTGGCAGATAACAAAGCGATAGCAGTGACGTAGCAAACCCTGCTACAAATCGATAACTGGAACATCTATTATTTTAGTTTTTCCACGTGCGGCTTCACAATATCCCGTAGGAATGTCGGCTTGGTCACAACTTTTCCTTCTAGTACTTCAGTTGTACTTTTGTTACACTTAAGTATACACCTAAAAAACCTTGTTTATGTCACGCCTTTGCTAGCGATTGCATTATTGTAGAAATAGCACAAACGGAAGTATCTTGAAGAACTTAACAGACTTGCGCTTATAAGCAATCGCTTAGGGTCATTAATTTAGTGCACCGCTTCTTAAAAATAATTACTTGCGGTTGCAACAACGTCCTCATAGACGGAAAAAATTAATGCAATGCTTAGCTGCCTGTATGCTTTACTCCTCTAACTAAACATAAAAGATATCCTGAAAAGTACTTGAAAATTTGTACCTTTGTTATTTTGATACGTCCAAGATTTCTGATGCTTCATTACGTGTAAAATCCGGAAACCCTAATAAACCTTCAGCTTAATATTCATCACTTATTCTTCATCGTTGAGGGAAGACTAAAGCGTAGCAAAACAATTTTAAAAAGCATGATAGTGCTTAATTTGTTTATTTTTTTTAAATTTTGTAGCGTACGAAAATTTGTTTACTTTGAGGATTAACTTCCTCGATTTTAATTACAGGTATCGATCATCGACAGTGACGGCTCAGAAGTCTTTTCTATCGTACGAAAAAAAGTCGGCACGATAGAACCTTACCTTGCGTATTCTTCAAGCACCGGAGATTCACCTGTTGTGGTGGGTATATTTAAATATGGCTAAGTGCGATATCTTCCACGCATTATTTTATATGCTAAATTACGAAAAGCTCAATCTAAAATCAGTCGCAAAAAAATTGTCGCACGCATACAAGCATACTTTGATCGAACGTTTATTTTATGGTGGATGTTACCCTCGGAAATTTCAAGTAGTTGGTTTGTTTCCGTGCAAAATTAGAACAGCACCCTTGATGTTTTCAGTAGAGGGCTCCTACGCGGACGACCAAGTTAACCAAGGATTTGGATTGTGGCGCCATCTCTTGATAGGCAATTGGATCTCGGTGGCCATGCTGCAATAGGTCAGATCAGAGGGTCAGAAAAGAACGCCGCCGCCCCGTCGTCTCCTTGCTGCGCCACTCAAGAGATGGCGCCGTATGCGGAACCCTCTTTAGCTGGGTCGTTTCCATCGGACCGATCGGAGTCCACCGCTGAAAGTGTCCATGGTGTTGTTCTAACATTCCTCAGAAACGAAGCTACGTCTTAAGATTTCACAAATTAAAATCTAGCACTAAGATATATCTCCAATAAAATTTCGAACGTGTCGCGTGCAAGAGCCGATTTTTCTGACTGATTTTAATGAGACACTAGATTTCGAACACCCTATATTTCCCACTCCCGTCAATTTTGATGTTGATCGGCGTTGCAGCCGCGTCTGTTTACGTGCTCTTTCAACTGTTGCTTTCTTGTTTTATTAGGCGGATGTCGTGTTTGCGAACTACGGCCGTCCCGAAGACTTTGAGCATCTCCAGGGAGCCGGCGTCCAAGTTGCGGGTAATGTCGTCATCATCCGCTTTGGACGCGTCTTCCGCGGCAACAAGGTGAGCAGGGAATGACTGTTTTCAGCTGGAATCAGTTTAATGAGATCTTGAAACACAAGCTTGCAGCATGCAGGGGTACGCGGATGATCCTCCACCTCCGCGTTTTATTATGACGTTTTAGATCGGTGGAAGAGTGCGATAGCGCACCCGGCAGCTTGGAGCACGTATAGAGCGAAAGCTCACGCTGTAGTACCCAAGGATCCTGAGTTCAATCCCCACCCACCCATTTTGATCTGATGAGCATCATACCGTCATGCGGTCGTGAATCGATACTGCCTGATGCACGACACCCCGGCCTAGCGGTGGTACAGCCCTGCCTAAATTTCTCCTCTACAGCGTAAATTAACCAGTGTCGCCACACCTCAAAGGTAGATCGACCATAGCTGCGTAAACGCGAACGACTAATTTGCCTTCTTTTTTGTTTTTGTTTTTGCAACTGCTTGTTGGGTTGGTCTCAGATAAAGCAGGCGGAAAAGCAGGGTGCCGCCGCGGTCATCCTGTACCCAGACCCAGCGGATTACGCGCTAGAGCCCAGAAGACCTTTCCCAGAGTCCATGTCCCTCCCGGGCGACGCCGTCAGCTCTGGGACCCTCGCTCTTTTGAACGGAGATCCCCTAACTCCCATCTACCCTGCTACCGGTGAGTAAAGACTCAATACACAACCCAAGTTCCATTCGTACAGAGCTTTTTCACGTAGGTTTCTACGGGCGCAACCATATTGGTATATCACGTGACGCGCCCGCTATTGCGTAGCTTTGTTGTTCGCTTAGAAAGCCACGACGTTAGAATTCGCTATAGGGTCCCTGGAACGCGAACTCGACTGATCCTATTCCGCCAACGCACCGAAAGCGATACCGAAGTGGCAACAAATAATGTCACAAAGGCCGGAGTGCCGCGCTGTCGGATGTCGCAGTCTTGGCAGGCGCTTGGGCCTGGGAGTTCTGGAAAACGCTCAAGAAAACGCGAATGTCCCTGTCGTCGCGGTGTCCCGACTCTTGGCTGCCAAAGTTTCTGTGGACTGTCACGCATGGAGAGCGGCCTGCGGCACAAAGGCACCTGCCACATCCACTACCGCTGTCGCGATAACGCCAGGACCGCGGTCGGCGACAGAATGGCACATCTATGACGTCATCAGGCAGAAATCGAGGACTACATTTTAGGCGTGGTAGAACCACAACTCGGAGGCGAATTCTAGGCAATAGAGTATCCACTAAAGATATAGCTTCTTGCGCATCGGACGATTTAAGTCAGGCATTTCAGCTTTCACCATAGGATATCTTTGCGTCCCGTTGTCCCAGATGACGCTTTCAGGATGCCCGTGAAGACTGCAGAGCTGCCCAACATTCCCGCCTTCACCGCATCTTTCGACGAGGCTGCAGAAATACTGAGGTAATTGATTGTTCCAACGTTGGCTATACGTGTTCCGTACTCTCAGATGCTTCTGCATGCGTACACCCAAATACTTTGCGACATATTACCCCGCGAAAAGTCAATGGCATTTGAGCCGACAGCTTTTGCGTAGTTAGAACGGCTGGACGCGCGCAGTCTCGGTGTTTTCACCTTTGAATTGGGAGTTTTTTTGAGAGGGGTTGGCTAGCGCCATCTATCGTCATCCATCGTCCTGGATAGCCTTCGAGAAGGCAGACACAGCAGTTTTTGCTGTCTTGGCGAATGGATTATATGTCGATGCGTCGGCGGCAGGTTTGTGGAAGCACGCGCAGTGTTTGATATGCAGCAGAACAGAGTGACTGCGCATGCTCCGAACGCGTTCGACAGCGGCCCCCGGGCGCCGCCATCTTGATTCTGGTGTGCGCAGGTCGTCTTTATGCGGACAGCAAGTCGTCTGGTTCTTACGCAAGAGTCTGGTGACGTCAGAACGACGCCGAACTCTTATTGGCGGATTGAAAAGAAATAGTGGGTAGACATCAAGGCATCTAGTATTGAGATCCACCTACTATTTTTTTCAATCAACCAATAAGAGCTCTGTGTCGTTCTGACGTCATCACAACTCCTGCGCAAAAAGCAGACGACTTGCTCTCCGCATAGTGCCTGAAACGCGTCTCCCACTGATGTGTTCAGCGTCTTATTCCACTCATGCATGAAAAGTGGTTCTGAAGTGGCCACTAATGACGTCTCGAAAGCCGGAGTGCCATGCTGTCAGATGTCGCCACCCTGGCGGTTGGGCGTACAAGTTCCGGGGAAAAAAACCCGAGCGAACGCAAGCCTCGCTGCCGTCGTGACATGGCTGATAAAGCTTCCGTGGACTGCCACGCTGGAGAGAGAACTGCAGCAGAACAGGCATCTGCCACGTACACAACCACTGCTGGGACACCGCTAGGATTCGCGGCCGGCGGCAGCATGACACTTTTATGACGTCATCAGGCGCAAATCGAGGGACCACTCTTTTGTACGCTGTAAACTCACCAGTCGGAGAAGCGTTCCAGGCACCATTCGTATAGTCCAAGCTAGATCAACTAAATAAGCTGCGCCTTCAGAGTAACGACACTTACCCAACTTGAGGCTTAAAATCATGGTTGCCCGTCACCTGAAGCTTTGTCTGAAATCACGGAAAACGTTTCGTCTTCCAACATAGCGTTTTTTTTAATATAAAAAATAATCATACATACATTATTAATGCAGAGTGTTTTTGTTTCTCTTTAAGCTTTACAGATTTGTTTTAAAAAAAGCCGTGAAAGCTACACCTATGCGGTTTGTGCAGATGAGTTATGCGGTCAGACAGCAAGGGCCTGGAATGATCTGCCCCCTGAGGCCGTGCACCACTCTAACCCCATTCATTTCAAAACCGCCATCGAGTACGTCATCCACTGAAGACCCATCCTCATGCTATACCCCATGTCTAGGGCATTTAAAGTATAATAAATAAATAAATACATAGTATATGGGGAGAATCGTCATGATCAGTCAATTATTAAGTAAAATTTGTTAGTAAAACTAGACATACAGCTCCAATCATTAAATGTTTTAATTAAAACTTAGAACTCTTAATGAATCAAACAAGACATGGTTTCAATTAGAAACTTGCACAGCGTCATCCAAAACCACTATATCAATAATTTTTTAGAAATACTTGGCGCGTGGAAAGCGTAGTATTGCGCTAAAGTTACCCCTCGTGTAGCAGGTACAAGGCTGGGGCTCTGATAACAGACAAAACAATTGGGCGGGCGTCTTATAGCACCGGTAGCAAGCTTTCTCCTGCGGCACGAGTGGTAAATTTAGCGGACTACCGCGCTTCTCACGTGCTCAAAATCTCTCTAAAAATTACTGATTTAGTGGTTTTCGATGACGGTCGAAAAACTCCCAATTGGAACCATATATTTGTTTGCCCAAATTGAAAAGTTTATTAACAAATTTTACTTAATTAGCCAACATTTTTCGTGCACTCTCGTCCTCAGCCCCCTGGTAGCCGAATCCGGTATGGGCGACGGTAAAATAATGAAACATTTCATTCTGTAAATAGAAGAGAAAAGAGGGGAGGCAAAACGAGAATGGGTGACGGTTACGTTTATATTCTAAATGTATTATATTGCCGTGGCGACGGCAAAACTATGTTTTCGCCCATACTAGAAGTCACGGCATTTCAAGATGGCGGCGCCCTTGGGAAAAAGGTCTCTACTATGCTCACCTGGCAGTATAACTCACCTGCCCAAACCGCAAAAATGTAGGTTTCACCTTTTTTTTTAACAAATCTGTTAAGCTTAAAAAGAAACCGTATAATGAATAAAAGCTCATAGTCATCACTTTTCTCGTTACCATACAATACTTTTGAAGTTTCATTATTTCGCTGGGTTTCCTCATATAGTGAAAAACCGACTTTATGAAACGGCAGTTTTTTAATGCGAAAGCATTAACTGTCTCACGGAGCGAGCTGACGTCATCAGCTCGTAGCGCGAAACCGGCTCCTAGTTTCCGCCGCGATCCCAATAGGAGCGATTCGCCTTCGGTTCCATTGACTGGCGCGCGTCGACGGGGCTCCCATTGGCCGCTGCGCCATGGCCTCCGATATACCGAAGCGCGCGCGCGCTAGTACGCAGCAGACGACAACGGGAGAGGACGAGCAGACGACAAAGGGAGAGGACGAGCAGACGACAAAGGGAGCGGACGAGCGGCTTGCATGCTTTCGGATTCACAACTCATGAAAAATGCATAAATGTACCTCGAGTTTCTTTTTTTTTAATATAATTATTATTATTATTTTTTTTTTGAAAAGAAAGGTTTATGTCTAATGTGGGCACCCTCGCGGTTGGATTACTCGCTTGCGACTGCTTGCGTCCGATTTCCTTACAACCTCTAGGCATCCATTACGACGAGAGAACACACTGGCGCCATCTATCGGGAAGCTGTGAAGACACTTGCAATTTCCGTATATTTCCTATTTTTTCGCGCATAATTCTCATTTCTTGCCTTGAAAAACTCTTTGCAATGAAATAAACAGCCATTTCTCATAGGCAGCACGCACATCTGATCTCGCAAATATTAGAAGACCTTCGCTCTAGTGAAATGAAGTTCCAGGGTCCCCTCATATGAGAAGCTAGCGTGCCAGTGTGTTCTTTCGTAACAAGAGATTCCAAGAGCCCAGTCGTAAGCGAACGCAAGTGTGTGAACCATCCTTTAGGCTTACATCGCTAGAACCAAAGCGCCAAGTTTTTCTTTTTTGTTTGTTTTTACTTTTTGTTAGACGAATGAAGGGTCCACCGGCTCCTCAAGACTGGAAAGGCGATCTGGACATCAGCGAATATCGCCTCGGACCCGAGGTTCATTAAAGAAAAGTACGTGAAAACTATCCTGCACACGTTTTATGGTAGTCATACATTTCGCCTAATTTCGCCAAAAGTTACAAACTTATATGTAAAAAAATCAAGATAAGTTATTTGACAAAATATTTGCGAAATATCAGTTTTATATCTGAATAAATCTACGTGAAGACTCTGTCGAAGGAAAATTGTGGTTATGTACAGTGTGAAAATCCCTTTTCCCGCACTTTATGTAACTACTAATGAACAAACTTGAAACATGAAATATTGAAAATTTAAACCAATATTGATTTGGTTTAATTTTTTTATTATTATTTTTTATTTCAGCGTAAAATAGATAAACCGCTTTTTTATGATATATATATATTCAATGTTTCTGGAGTGTTTCGAGAACAGACCAACGCTCCTAACAAATGTTGCGTCATATGTGGTTTTCGGCTCCCATTTCAGGAGTCTCAAGCTCGAAGTCAATTTACGAAACGGTCTAGCGACCACCTACAATGTCATAGGGAAGATTCCTGGAGATCAAGAACCGGGTTCGTATGCATAATTTACTCCGTAGATATTAAGCACGCGAGTCTGGGCGGGGCTAAAGAAAATAATTAGCTGTGATGACGTTATCTGTTGTAAGGGGACTAACTAAACATTTCACAAGCTACCGTGAAATTTGAACAAATGTGATCTTATCTTAGTTACATTTCTGTAGTAAGTTGCGACTTAGTCTGGCAACAGCTGAGTTTATGAATTATTTCTAAAAATGAAAAATACATAAATTTACCATTATTTATTGTGTCAACAAATGCTGCGAAGTGTTTCACTGGTGCACTATACGACCACGAGTACAGAGCAAAATCAAACTGAATGGTGGCAGTATGCTTTTAAGTTAAAAGCTGAGTCGTTCGTTTGCATACGTAGCAGATCTTGACCTCACGGGATATAGTATTTTGATTGTAACTTGATTACCTCTTGTAAAGAAACGGTAGCGAGATAAATCTCTCAAACAGCACCTTCATCCGCAATTTATTTACATTTCAACTCGGGTGGCTGGCTCTACCGACTTAATCAGTTCTTAAAGAAAGATTCGCAGCTCGAATCTCAAAAAAACGCCTACAAAAAAAAAGTTAATCGACGACATTACTATGGAAGTAGCGGTGGTTAAACTACCTCCCATCTAAGAACTAGGAATGTGCGAATAGTGGTTCCAATCGAACAGGACTGCGTCATTCACAGCCATCGCAGCTCTAGGGAGATCCGAGACAGACTTGCTATTTTTGCAGTGCCGGGGGATGATCCCGAGCTACTCCATTCGAAACAGTTTTCGCACACCCCTACTAAGAACCTTAGATACTCGAGGCCCACTAATTGTTCCGTATGTCTCTTTCTTTTCTTCGCATTCATCCAGAGTTGACGCACAGGTAATGTTTAATGTTATAAGAAATGCATTACTCAACACAAAGTTTGAGCGCAGCCGACGCGGCCGATCCGATGGAGTTAATCAAGCAGCGTCCAAAGTGCAACGTCACGTGTGCTCGCAGTCTTTGTGCTCTTTGCTGCTAAACCATAGCCTCCTCTATACTCACAACGCCTGGCAGTTCGACGACGGAGTCACAGAGTGCCCAGTCGCAGATTCGTAGCGCGATGATCTGGTAGCACAGAGCATCAAAGAGCTATTTCTCGGGGAACCTGGACGTCAGCGCACAGCATTGTAGCGGCGAGGACCCGAAACACACTTGTTCGCTCGGGAGAAGTGCGTTTCGGCGTCTCGCCGCAGCGGGGCGCCAGTCATGTGGCTCTCTTCTTATTTGTTGTCTGCCGCTCCACCTTTTCCATTTCTGCAGCCGCTTCTCGTGGCGATCTGCCAGGCTTTGTCAATACACAGGAGGCTATGGCTAAACCAACAGCGCACAGCGAATGCACCGTGATTTAGCGCTTCTTTTTGTGCGCAATTGATTTATACTTCGTTTCACCTTCCGTCCAGACGCAGCCGATGCTACGAGATTATATGACGAATCACGCAGCGTCAAAAGGGCACCATCATGGTGTTCGTAATGTTTCTGTCTGTGTTTTTCATCGCTGAACCAATCATAAAACGAACAAGCCTAGTGATTTGCACTTTTGACGCTGCTTGGTTGGTCCCGTTCCCTCGTAGCATCCGCTGCGTCTGGACGGAAGGTGAAACGAAGTATAGCCGGAGAATAGCAAAAGCATGAAGAGATCGAGCGCCGTGATAGTGCACTTTTGGCGCCGTCTGATTGGCTTTTTCGTGTCGTGACGTCAGCTGCGCGCGGACTTTGTGTGGAGAGGAGTATAGAGATACGAGTCCTCAGACGGTTGTGCTGACTCGCAGAAAAACTGGTCATCGTGGGCAACCACAGGGATGCCTGGTCACCGGGCGCCTTTGATCCCGTCAGTGGTACCGTGGCGGTCCTTGCGATAGCGGAAGCCTACGGAAGGTTAGCGCAGCAAGGTACGACTATTCCCGGGCAGCACACCGGGGAAACGCCAAAACCTGGCCCAAGATGTGGCAGTCCTCGGGGCCTAACTCCGGCCTAACGAGGGTTTCGTTCCCGGGGTGTTAGTGCCAGAATGGTTACCATTCGCTATTCGCTGTGGCTTTTCTCTGGTTCACCAGGTGACATGCCGAATTGCCAAATAGCCCAAAATGACACGTGTCAACGAAACAACCAGCAGTGGAGCCTTATTTTGGTACTTTCTTGGGCAACTTAGGTCCAAAGTTGCCAGGTGGAAGCCGCACTAACCAAAAATGAATTCTAATTCTAGCGTTTCCTCGTGAACTGAGGACCCCAAAAGCCAGGTAATAACCGAATCTCCGGGCAGTAAAACGCAGCTGTGACACTTATTTTTCTCTTTTTTTTTCAATTTAGGGAATAATTATTCAGACCCCAGTCAGAGAATATCAAACTTGGGTTATACCTTGACTTTTTATGGACTTTTCGCGACCCTAAATTGCCAAACAAAAGCCAAATAAAGTTTTGATTTTTCCCAGCAACTAGTCCAGCTGTTTAGTGGTTTCAAAGCATCGACGCGTATTCAAGCAACGCTTGCTTGCAAGTCTTGTCGTGGGACGGTTAATATTTCCAACGGTAAGGGCGCCACTGCCAC
Source organism: Ixodes ricinus (assembly GCA_037355805.1). Lineage (NCBI taxonomy): Eukaryota > Metazoa > Arthropoda > Arachnida > Ixodida > Ixodidae > Ixodes > Ixodes ricinus. The sequence continues at coordinate 11,114 of JAZHYW010026328.1, read as the reverse complement.
ATCAAGCTAAATAAATATTTGGTACAGGTGAATTTAATATTATAGTGTTTTGTGTTTGGGCATTATTTATTTTTACTTGATATTTCGGAAAATTGGGAACGTATCAAACTAAAACTTCGAGCTTCGGAGAATCGCGAATCACTGGAGAAGTAAATGTCGATAAACCCCGAATTTTCGGAAAAAATCAAGCTTTCATTAACAGTCACCAAATTTTGCAAAACAAAAGCAAAAAACATTGAAAACGCGAAATTTTAGTTGCTCTTGTCGGAGTAAAGAGCAACGTAATTTAGAGAATTATTATTTAGAAGCTTGTACCTACGTCAGCCTTGTCCTTACCCCGACTATGATCACTTAGAGAATAAGAAAGGCCGGGGGTGTTTTTCGAACGGCAGGCCTCCAGCACGTGCTACATGCCTTCCGCTGTGCTTTCGCTGCGCGTGCGCACTCGAGATGCCCGAAACGCCAAAGCATTGTCGAAGGTTGCAAGCGCGCTCTGGAGGCGGGACAACGAAAGCTCCTCTCTGCCGTTCTCATCTTGTTGGTGACTATACGGAGCGCAAGTTCGTCTGCTTCTTCAGCAGGGATTGTACTGACGTCAGAAGCGTCGAGCTCTGATTGGCTATGATGGAGGGATAGTGGGTTGACCTCAAGGTAGCTAGCATTGAGGTCTATACCCACTATCCCTCTACCAGAGCCAATCAGAGGTCGACGTTCTGACGTCAGTACAATCCCTGCTGAAGAAGCAGACGAACTTGCGCTACAGGCATTCGCCTCGAGACCCACATTTGATTTAGGGGAAGCGTGCTTTTGTTTATCCATGGTTCTCTATAAGGCATGTGATGATTCCCTCTGTCCACAGTGCGTGTGGAGACCAAGCATCCACACTAACGGCACAGAGCAAGGTGCAAGGCATAGCCTCCTCTATACTCACAAAGCCTGGCAGTTCGACAACGGAGCCATGGAGTGCCCGGTCGCAGATTTGGAGCGCGAGGGTCTGGTAGCACAGAGCTTCAAAGAGCCATTTCTCGGGGAACCTTACCGGGAAGCTAGACGCCAGCGCACAGCTTTTGCAGCGGCAAGGACCACGAAACAAACTTGTTCGCTCGTGGAGCAGAGTGTGTTTCGGCGTCTCGCCGCAGCGGGGCGGCCAGTACTGGCTCTCAACTCTCATCCGTTGTCTGCCGCTCCACCTTTTCCATTTCGGCGGCCGCTTTTTCGTGGCGATCTGCCAGGCTTTGTCAGTATATAGGAGGCTATGGGCAAGGGTACAGAGCACGAGCTCTTAGCAGTTGATTCCAGTGCGCGAGCGCTGCATTGGCGCCTACCATGGCTTTGGCCTCGCGCCCGTAGCCGCTCTGTTTTGGTCTAAGTAAGTGTAAAACAAAGCTTAGTTCTGCTTTTCACCACATGAGCCGTGCCGATCGAATCTCGAGGCGAATATTGTTGCGTGGAAAACGAGGAGAGGCTTTACTCAAAGCTAAGGTGCAAATATGGTCGCGCTTATCCACGAACAAATCAATATCCTCCGATTGTTCCCACAATTGCCCCTCGCAAGTCTGAGAATCAGCAAAATAAGCGAGGGTTTGTTCCGTTAGCACACGTTTCGTTTTTCGTGCCGCATCCGTATTTTTTGTTTAGTTCAACATCGGCCCCCAATTGTTGCATCTTGAAAATATTGAGAGAAGGGTGCAATTGAGTAGCGAGATTACGAGTATACTTATACTTTGCTATATTTAGTAACGCGTAAAGATCTGTTACCTCTCTGCAGTCGTGCGTGTCTTTGCACTCGCAGGTTGGAAACCACGACGCACCCTGGTCTTTTGCAGTTGGGGATCCGAAGAGTTTGCTCTCGTCGGGTCGCAAGAGTGGGTCGAGGTACCTGCATTATTATTGCGTACTTGCGACCGGATCACGCATGCACACACACCCAGCCAGCTCTGCTCGCAGACGGCGCATGAATACCTGGCAGATTTTTTTCCATGATGCCCGAGTGATCTTACAAACCGACAACAAAGAGTGTATCAACGTGAGATACCGTTGATAAGCAGCGGACTTCCCCAGAATTTGTTTTTAAAATTTTGTTTGCGGGGAAATTTTGCTTGATGCTTGCATAGAGGGGCTAACAGTAATATTCGTTGAAGACCGCTTTACGTAAGGTATGTAGTATACACTATAGTTATTGTATATGAAGCATCACATTCAATATAATTATGGTGTGTGTTATGAGTTCATGATGTTTTCGTTTTCAGCACTTAATAAGTTACTTATAAGCCTGATTGTCCGCTAAAACTGCGGATACACAAAAGAACGTAGAATGTGATTTGCCTGCTATACTCGTTTTCACCCCAAAGAACCGTAGTAAAAAAAAGTCCGGCTCCTAGCGGAGCACTACTAATTTCCCTCTTTATGTGGAGAATTGGGATATCTATGAAGGTGTATTTTAAATTAGAAATATGTTGTCGATCTTATCAAGACGTACACAGTTTTCAAGCGCCAAGAGCGTCGCTTATTCCTCCGACAACCAACTCTTGTACGAACTACTTCGCGCGGCGTTTGAGCAATGCGCAAAACCTGCTTTTTTCTTGAGGTGACATGGAGTAAAGTGTTTGTTGTTTTTGATAGCTTAGTTTTATGCCTCCCAGCCTTTAAAGTGTTCATTACCTATAAAACACTAATCAGCGTAGGAATTCTGGCCTTATATAATATGCCTAATGATTTTCTCCTCTCTGGTTCGTGATAGAGTCTAGTTCGTGAATCACGCAATCAAGAGACTCATAAACCAAGAGCAGCAAAAAAAAAAACACGCGATCCACTTTTGTTTTTCTAACTCTGTCGTGATCGTCGTGCTCCATACGTACACAGCTTTATTTAAAAACTTTTGGATCTTAGCATTTATAGATCTACTAAAAGACACCTTTCAAAAGTGTGCGCCATCTGGTAGCCTCTGCGCCAACTATCCGAGTTCGCCATTGTTTGGGCACGTACCCTGAGCGTGCATTGGACGCGAGGCCTACGTCAGCGTTCGGCGTGAGCTCAGCTCAGCTCCTACTGGAAACGAGTGCTGCGTCAGTGTACGGCGAGGACTCGGATCCAATCAATCACACACTACGTGTCCATGGATGGATAGATGGATGTTAATGGCTATACCCTTTGTAACGGGCGGTAGCTTGCGCCACCTCGCCTAAGTCTGAAAAAGACAAATGAAATGGCACCGGCCAATGTTGCTTGATGGGGTTTGAAAAAGGGTCTATTGAGTCATCGATATAAAAAAAAAAATGACTTCATATTTCTTTTTTTTTTTCAAGGTATAAAGTGCAAAGTGTGTCCATGCAATTTCTTGAGCATAATAACTGCCTCCTGCAACATTGTTTTTGTTTTCTTGTTTTTCAAGGAGCATCGCGTACAGCTGAGTCACCAGGCTGTCGCCTACCTCAACGTGGACATTGCGGTGCAAGGAAACGGGACGCTGGAGGTTGCCAGCACTCTTTGCTTGGACAGCTAATGTGGGACACTACGAAAAAGGTGGGCGCTCCTTAGCTCAGAAAGGACCGGGAGAAATAGTGCTCGCATGCACCAGCAGATGTGACTATGGTATTTACTAATTATGGTAAATAGACCTTATGTGTGACCTCATTCTTTGCGTGGTTAATTTATACTCCGTGTTTCTAGAGTCTTTCGATCCGCCGAAGGTGAATTAGTCAAAAATAATGGCTCGTCTCTGGGATTCTAAGTGCAATAGCATTTCTTTGGGCAGCATCTCAGCAGTAATCGTCTGCTCACGTTTGAAACCTTCCTGACCATAGAGTGACAATAAAGGGCACCTTACACCGCTGAATAGAGTCAGTCTTACGCTAGCGCACAATCCTGCGTGTATGCACCACATCGTTACCGACGCCCGCAAAGCCCATTTTTGTGTTTTTGTTTTTGGCACAAGTTCGCCACGCTAAACATTTCGTTTTCTCTCTTATTCCTTCCTCGTCAACGGTCATTTGCGACAATATTTCGCCTGTTAGTGTGTCTCAATTGTTTTTGTTTCTTTTCATAAAAAAACAAAAAACTACCCAGACATACAGGCGAGATATTGTCTCTGGTAGACCTCTGATACATCTACTCTCGCAGGTGGCGAACCCAGACGAAGCGGAGGTCCATCGCGGCAGGTCCACCGTCTTCGACACCTGGCTCTCCCACTCCCCTTCTTACAACAACCCCGAGTCGGAAGCCAGGCATGACACATTGGCATTTCTATCTTATGTCCCGTGCAACATTGCTGATGGTATATTATATTGTATATAAGGCAAGCGCGGCAGAACGCAGTACTGATTTAGCGTAAGTCGAAACATCTTGAAGCATCTCGCCCAAACTTCCACTTTAGACCAGTATCCTCCAGCTGTAGCGAGGTATACAGTACAATCCATTTATAAGGATACCAGATATAACGATGTACTGCTCATAACAATCAGTTTCTAGAGTTTCTAGACTGGAAATGATCAGTTTCTAGTCTAGATACGATAATCGGTTATAACGATTGAATTTCCGGGTTTTCTCATTATCGTTATAAGTGAATTACACTGTAAATAAGCTTGAACTAGTTGCTGTATTACGACAAAAATAAAAATACAGAGCCAAGCGGAAATGAACAAGTTGAAGGTGTTGGCACACACAGCGCTGACGTTTTGTAAAAGAGGACCCACAAACAAATAATTTAGAATATAATATCTACGAAAAACGTTAACACAAGAAATGTGTCTTCTTTGGGACAATAAGCGTGGGTGAGTTCGAGACCTTTTTTCAAACTTTTAACACCAAGTTCGTCAGAAATTTGACTATTATGCGCATTCACGGAAATTGCAAACGAACCAACGCCACCTGGTGGACGAAGGGTGTAATATTTATTGGGTGCATTGTTTTGCATTAAAAATTAACCAAATCCTTAAAGGCGTGTGTGCGTGCCTCTATATCGCGCAGACACTGGTTATTATTCCCTAAAACGTGTAGCAAACTACTGTTCAAATTATTTTTGCTCAAAAATATGAAATTGTTTTGTGTTGAAGTCGGACGACACTGCCCAAGAAGTCCAACTTCGTCGAATTTTGCCAAAAGGTCGAAGTCCGCCGCAGATCAGACGAACCTGGAGGTTCGCCGTCGAATCTCAGATTCGCTAGAAGTTTGCGACATCCTCAGGTCGAAGCGTCCTCCCGACCTTTCATTGAGTGCTCCACGGGAATGCAGGTGCTCCGGTACTTTTTTAAGAGTACAAGATTTTCCTACGGGACATATGCAAAGTCCTGCCATCTTCCATCTTTGCCATCTTCCGTTCTGCCATCTTCCGTCTGTGGGCGAGGCGCACCTGCGTCAAATTGGGTTTTCACGCTAATAGGTCAATGTATTCGTAGATTCAATAGACTGCTATCTAGCTTCGGTGCCACGAACAAAATGAAGAAGGCCGCGAGATTGTGGAAAAGGAATAGTTCGTAACGGGGTAGCAAGACTGGTCACTGAAGCGGTGAACTGAGGCATCCAGGTAAGGGAACGGACTTTATTGAGGACGCTATGTGAAGTGTTCCGGCTGGACTGGCCGTACGTCAACATGTTTTAGATCTACGACTCCTGTTTTGCCGAAAACAGCTTCACCCCGGCAAATCTAACAGTATGGCGGAAACTTGACAATATAATATAAGTACACTAATGGCGCTTCTTTTACGTGCGATCTATTGAGGGGAGCTTTGTGTAAATAAAAATAAAAATGTATTTTCCTTCGTCAATCAGGTTTCTTGACCTCCCGTCTGACAGCGACTACGCCCCTTCTTCCACGAACTCGGGGTTCCTTCGGTGGACCTTCGTTACACCTGCTCCAACCTGGTGAGGACCGCGAGTACCTTTCCCGCCAGGTGTGGAAACCGATTGTAATTATTCTTCTGCGTTTTCCGCAAATACCGGTAAATCCCGGAAATACACCTCATAGCCTGCTTTAACCAAAATTTAGAAAAAAACTGAAAAACTCCCAGAATTAACAGTTGCCCTTGAACAAAGAAAAAAAAAGTTTTACAGGACAAAACTCGCTATCTATAGATTTTCTTTTTCCGTGTTGGTTTCGAACACAGTTTTTACTGAACTGTCCGCGAGTCTGCTTCCTTCTTCAAAACAACACCACTCGTCTCGCTTCCTTCCCAAATCTGTACCGGGACGTTTCTTTTCAAGTATTCGGGCAACCCGAATAGCCGCGATAAACGCCGATATTTTTTCCCCTGACACCAAAAATTAACGTCGAAAAACACCAAATCTACGCGAAAACAAAAAAAAACTGAAAAAAGACACCCCCGAATCCGAAGAAAAATAAACCCCGAAAATACGGAAACCAAATTACAACACATGCTGCAGGGAACAGCTTCACAACCTAAACTGGTCCATAGTCTGTTGCAGGGGAAGAAAAGGAGGGCAGGCTCCTCTTACAAAAGCCTCTACCCTTTCCACTTTAGCAGAGAGAACGCTGGAGAGGAGGCGAGAGGAGAGAACAACCAATCATGGCGAGCAGAGATTTTGTGGGAGGGGCTTGCTCTGCTATTTTACGCCTACAACAGAATACAAAAAAACACAGAAAAACCCGATAATTTTTTGTGCATAGTAATGTTTTTGCATTTTATTGTCTTGTATTTATTTTACTGCAACTTTCGCGGTGGTGGGTTGTCAGAACCACGAAACTTGAGCATGAGAAATACCTCACCTAAATACATCATTGTGAAAAGTTTCATTGCTATCCGCTAGCTCCACGGGGAGGGCATGACGTCAGCCACGCAGCTTTCGCAAGCCATCCTCCCGTGTCGCCCGCCTCTTTCTCATCCTCCTCGCCAGTTTCCCTTTTAAATATGAACCACACGTTACCACTGTATAGTACATGGTTGCGTCTACGAACTGAATGACACCAGGTTCTATGCTAGTTCTGTTCACGATCGCGGCAGCTCACTGCGCCTGCTGCCTTTTTATTTTGCAGTGTAACAATAAATTCAAGAAATTATGTTTCTTTCACACTCCGTTACCATCGTGCCAGTGGGTACACAAGCGTTGCAACGGTGTGCGTAACTTCATTCTACTTGAGAAATGTGTCTTGCATCGAAAGAAATTTCAATACTTACGAATTTGGACAGCGAAAATTTTGTGCACGCCCGTGTGAAATATTTTGTGGAGCGTTTACAGTCACATAAGTGCACAATACGGTTAGGGATGTTATTGGTATACGTCGTAACTAGGCTGTATACTTTCCGGCGTTTATTTATGTCCGAAATCGACGGATGCTTTTCGGTGTTTATTTATTTCCAAAATACCGGTGAATTTCGGTGAATTGTCTCGTGCAGACGCTTGAAACGGCTTTTATTGACGGAGAAAATCACGAATACCGGGTGTCTCAAATAGCGGCTAGGCTCTTTAAATCACCTCAAAATTCGGTTTCTTAACCTATCGCGCTACGATTTTGTGCATCGTTGCCCACAGGTGGTGCATTTTTTTTTGTAAAATTTGCAAAGAGCAAATTTATTTGAGGAAAAAGTAAAGAAAAAAAGGAAAAGGCTTAACTCCTATGGAAATGCAGCGAAGCCACCGGTCTTCAAATAGGGCTCCCTATTGTTTGAAGACCGCTTGCTCCATATCCTAAAAGCGGTGTTTTTCGGTTTTAACCGATTTTTCTTTTCGACAGAGGCGGATGTTTATCGGTCTTTTTCGGTTAAAACCGGAAAGTATACAGCCTAGGACCGTAACCAACATTGAACCACGCAGTCGAGTTTGACTAGGCCGTTTTATGAATATGTTTGGCGACCAACGTTGGATCAACTCAGTATGACTTGGCAGGGGCGCAGCTGGCACGACTGTCGAAGTCATCAGATTTAAAGCGATGGAAACTCCACTGTCGATGAAGTACACTCACTGTTGCAACAAAGGGCCGAAATCCAGCGCTTGAGCAGCTCGGTAGCTCTGGGAATTCTAAGAGAACCGCTTGTTCACGTTACTGCGAAGTTCAGAACGTGATACAACAAGTGCATGCCGGTGAACGAAACTCGCCGTGGAAGGTTTCTGCAAGCGTTCATACTGCAAGCCCCATCTTGGTCTCGGCAACGCCACACACTTTCGTTTATTCAAACTGCTCAGCGGCTAGGCTCGTCCTCTCGTGGTGGTCCATCGTCAGTCCATCAGGGTCTGGAACGTCTCGCTGGCCTTGCCTTCACGTATCTCTGGTTAAACTTACCGGACGGAGCATCGCGCAGCACTCCGGCGCGCCCAGCTGGCACATCGTGCACCGCGTCCGCTCCTCGAGTTTTGTTTGGTAAAACCTTCCTAACGCACGACAGACAGCGACGAGCTGATCGCGGTCCATCGTCTGCTTCTCGGGCCTCGCCGCCACGGCCTCACCCACCTCGACTTCGGATTCGCTCACGTAAACCCTATCCGGATGGGATCGAGCGCAACGCTATACTGCCACATCCCATACAACCAACCACCCAACTCACATGTGACAGGGTGCACCCCACGGGGGTGCAAGTATCGTTTAAACTTTTTTATGGCTGCGCATCAAAAAGTCACGCGATAACTTCCCCGTGGCTAACTGGCTTGTTTATACGGTCATTTTTATTTTTGAAAAAAAAAAAGAAAGCACTCGGGGACTGTGTTGGTATAGTTGTAATAGTATTGGTATAAGTGAAAAATGTGTCCAGTAAATTATTGTTCAGTTGAAGGGACACTGACACTCCCCAAAATAACTTTTTTTTTTGCCGGGCGCTTCATTATGATGTTAGGAGACTACCCATTTAATATTTTGCTACAGCATCACGTATATATTTAAAAAAAGTAAAAAAGCAACTGTTCGAACGTATTTGCAGCTTTCTAGAAGCCATAAAAAATGGGTATCATATTTTTTTTTATATTTATTGCGTGCCTTTGATGACCCACGATTTTGATTGTATTTGGTGGTTGTATCTAAACCATATTAAACGGCACGTGACAACAAAGAAGAGAGTGAGCTCTACACAAACCGGCCAGTTCTCGATCGGCGATTTTCGGGCGGAAAGAAAACGAATTTCAAGCCACAAATTATGTTCTTTGTAGTTGGACTTTCATGTGTCATGTACAAATAAAAACCTTAGCGAGCATAAGTATCCTGCCAGTGTCCCTTTAAAAACAATTTTTAACTAAACAAATGTTGTTGTTTTTAGGGGGCGCACAAATAATGTTTGGAAGGTAGTCGGACATTACTCTGAAGTTCCGTTCTGTTCACTAAGGGCTTAAGAAAATTGTCTTGTTCCAACCTTTCTTGTCTGCTTATTGAGTACCAGTAACATTTGGCATGCATACAGCTGATATAGTATACGGTAATCAGCTACCCAAACTTGTACCATATCTTCGAAACAAATGCTTGAAAATGGCATGTCTTTGTTTCAGAGTTTTGATTCTTGCTTACCACTCTACCACACGAACCACGAGACAGAAATGGCCTACAAATTAATTGACAACAACTTTAAGGTAAGTTACCAAAATAAATAACGGTTTTTAATCTGCTTTTATGTTGGAGAAGGGGAAGGTTTATGCAAGAATAACTTGGCTTCTACCAGTAGCCTAGAGGGCGCAAGTTGCGCTCCATTTGAGGTGTAAGTCAGTTTTTTCTCATGCCAATCCTCTCCACCTTGTGGACTTCCCCTACAATTATTATACGTAATTATTACCGTCTGATCATCTCACCCTTGCCACCCCCTGCATTTCTTAAACTGTCAGTGACTGTAATACAAGCTCTATGTGGCGAGCTAGAAGTACTTTTTGTCTGGATTGTCGTTTTTCTTTCTTTTCTTAATTTTCTCCAAATTAATGTCAGCGATGTAGTGAGATATGTACTAGTGATGTTAGAAATGTGATAACTCCATCATCTCAAACTGCACGATCAAAGTTATCATCATTACATTTTCAGGTGTCCATCAGTGTATACTGTACCGTGATACGCTCGAAGCACCAATCATTGGTCTTCCTTTCATCAGTTGAGCCAATGAGAAGGGCGATCGGTTATCATGCTTCAATGGCAATACAGTCTCCGTGGCAAAAGAGATGGGCTTCCTTTTGCCACTGAGACTACATGTAACCATTGGAGCTTGATATTGCCATCCCTTCTGATTGGCCCAACCAACTAAAGAAGCGGCCGATTATTGGTCTTCCGGTACATTGCTGGTAAGTGTACACTCAAGGCCTCCTCAGAGTTTAGGCAGTCGGTGGCAAAAGATCTGTTGCAAAATGTGCAGCGTCCTACGCGGCGCCGAAAGGAATTATGGGAACTGGCTGTATAGAACCGGCTGAGCTGACTGCAGCAGGCGACCTTAAGGGCGACGTTCCATGAAGGAAGAGGAGGTCGTTCGCAGGATTCTAGGTGATGTTGGCTCGAGTGCTCAACAACATCACCCTCCTCTCCATACGGAAGCGAGGAGGAGCATACAGGACGTTCCCATAATTCCTTGCGGGCTTGGCGCGCGCCTTCCGAGATTTTGGCGGCTGGTCTGTTACCGTGTTTTCGGCGTGCGCAGTTTCTGAGGGCCGTCTCCCAAGTCCTGAGTCTGGCGGCTTACGAGTTGGCCGTGCGACCGCTGTTGGCGATGACGGTGAGGCCCTACGCTGCCGCCCTCAACCAGAGCCTTAGCGAACTCCGAAGTCTCTACGGAACGCACCTGAATGATCAGAGAGTGAGCACCAGTACGTACCACCAAAGTTGTGTAGTTTATACTGATCCAAGGCTAAGGAGTAAACGTGTCCGAAATTGCTATAAGATCTATGCACCAACATGTGGCTCTTACGTCGCACCGCTGCGGTGGTGCTGCTGTCGTCATGGCGCATGCGCAGAAACATCACGGAAATTTTGTTTCTGCGCGTGCGCAGTGCAACACCTGGCGTAGGAAAGCGCGGATTCCTTGAAAACAGCGCGTTGGTCTATAAACTGAATCATAAATAATATTTGCATTTGAACCTAATCCTTGTATTAACATGGTCGCGCGGAAACTCCTTTCGTTCGCGAAAACACTTGCCTCGGCACGTGCTGTAGCACTGAAAACTCCTCGAACACAGACGACAAGTAAACTTCTGAAAACAACCGAAAA
>JAZHYW010026326.1:0-31803 GCA_037355805.1 Ixodes ricinus | reverse complement strand
AACTGGACAAACTGAACAATTGTGCCCGAAACAAAACGAAGAGCATTAGCTCCGCGAAGTCAATGCCGGCAACAAGGGATTGAGCGCTGGAGCCACACTGCTGCGTTAGACTCGCGGAGCGACGTGGGCTTCTAGAATTAATGGCGTAGAAGGATTGCCGTAGAATACTTCCGTCCTCGAAGCAACAGCGTTCTTGAATTTACTAGAACAAAGACATTTGCAGATATAACAAAAAAATACGCAATTCTCGCTCCTGAACCTCGTCTTTTCTTCGGGAGAAAAACGCAATAGTTATTTATTATGTAGCGGTTGCTTAGAGAAGCCGCGCGTAATTTAGTAATATACACTATAATTTATTTTGATTTGACCTGATGCCAGAAACATTCATAGCAGTTCATATCGCCTGTCATCAATCAGCATTTCAAAGTGTCTCCATACGTGGAACTTCTGCATCTAACTGAAGAGTTAGACAAAGTTGAGCCTTGCATAATCAATAGTTTGCATAGAAGTGGAAGGTTATATCTTTATTGAGTGCCAACACATAAATCTCGGTAATATATGCGGTGATACGGTACTCAAAGAAAAAAAAACGCGTGCTTATGTTGCATTTTTACTACAGTGAAAATGGATATTTGTTTGTTCAAAAAGTGCTTCAAAATGACTTCATACCAGTCAACAATTTGGGAGGGCCGCGAAGCATTAGTTAACGATTTGCGAATGATTCCCCGTGAATTTGTTACGTCAATACTCTAAATAGCCATACTAATACATCAGACAGCATCAATGACAAGAAATCTAAGTTATGCGTGCAACCAGTTTATAAAACGGCTGCCTACTACGTTATCCTGCAATTATCGACGCGAATGCAAGATTATCTGGGGTGGCTTACTCCGAGTTGTTACTGCTTCTCGCATTTTTGATTAAGATTCTAGACGGGAAGCGCATTTGCGTGCACACGTGTACTTTGACATGCCGCCTTTCAGGGTGTAGTGGTGCAATTGTAGGAATTTAATATTTTTATTTAATTGCATTTTCGAAGTCTCGTCACTTTTTTAGTTTTACAGTTGTTTATTTGTTGTATCTCATTTGTCTTGTCATTGATTCAATGGCAAATCGTTATTGCAGGCTTGTTGTTGAAAATTGTTGCTTGTCAGAGCCAAAGTTATGACTGGGTATTATTCGTTCAGTGACATAGATTATTGATGTCTCTATATGTGCATCCGAATTGTCTGATTTCAGAGCTGAGCAAAGTGGTGGTCGGTGACGACGCTTGCTTGGACTTATCAGAAGCACTTCGCGTTACCGTCAAATATTCCCGCTGCATATGCTGTTCCATTCCCTGAGACACGGCAATGCATAAAAATCACCTGAAATTCGGCAAAGGTTTTAACAGGGAGAAAACCGTATTAACATTGCAAATGCTAAATACCGGCAATTTGGAGAGCGACCGCCGCATTCCGCGATTTTCAATGACGACACTAACAACAATTATTATTCAGCTGCATGGAGCCGATAGCGATTTTGTATATTTGTTCTCCCTGTTCAGCAAGATAGTTATGCAGTAACTATTCTACAAACACTACACGATAAATTCATTTGATAAAAAAGTAGATATGAAGTCAGTAAATGTTTGTCAAGCAGAACTAAAAACAAACAAAGACTAGAATCTTTCTGCAACGCCGACATGTTATCAGATTAAAATGAAACTACAAAACGCTTTAAAATGATCTACATGATCATGTTTTTGTTGCCCTGTTGAAAATCTGCCTACTAAAAACATTCAGCAATCACTTTCAAAACTAAAAAACGTTGTAAATTTGTATAGATCTTCACTTTCTTTTACAGTTGTTTAAAACTTTTGTCGGCACATTTGTTTATGCCGGAATCCCGTCTCTTCTATTTAATCGGATCCACTCAGGTGCCGTTCCAACTGGACACGTTTACAGGGTGTTTCACGAAAGGTGGACGAATTCGATATTGCAAAAATTAATTGTCGCAACAAATGTAAGTTTAAAATTTTTGATTTTGGGACGGGGATTATTTAGCAAAGTATTGTCCGGATAATATGTTTTTAATTATTTTTGCTTAATTACATTTTTTTTAATATTGTATTGAAAAGTATAGTTTAAATTAGAAAATTGCCTAGCATCGTCGAAAAACACAAATCAACAAATTGCGAACGATGGACGCGCAGCATTTTACTACTTAAAGCAGCACAAAATTCGATCGTTTTCCGGATTAGCGTCACCCCGACGTGTCGCGCCCCGTGGAAAGAAAATCCAGCCTCTGCTGCGATGCTGAGGCCATAGGCTGACGCGACGGAGCGAGGCTGGTTGCACTATTTTTCAAAAGGGGGTGCCGTCGGGGCCGAGATGAGCCTGATAGCAAACCTAAACTGAAAAACCCGTCGAATTGTGCGGCTTTTAGAAAGCTGCAAATGCTGCGCGTCCCTTCTATCGTTCTGCAATTGTTGATTTAGAGTTTTTCGATGATGTTGAGCAATTTTCTAACTTGTTTATCTTATACATAATATTAAAAATTTTAATTACGCAAAATATTTTAACAGGTTAATTGTCACAGATTTCCACAATTTTCTAAAAGGGGCCCTGACTCCAGACCAAAATTACATTGCCTTTTCTTTGTTGCAACGCGTAGTTTTCGCAATATCGAATTTGTCCAATCTTTCGTGAAATTATCTGTAGTTTGCCACTCGTCGTCAAATTCTTCGACCAGATATCGAGTTTTGGAGTAAGGCATGATGTGTATTTAAATAGAAGGTCGCTGCCTAATCTCGTGAAAATTGTTTTAAGTTTGTCTAAATGAGAATTTATATATAAAATTTTACCATACGCCGATATATTTTTGTTGCACAATTTTGCCTGTTGTCTCAAAATGTTAAATTATAAAACTCATTAAATTGAGGAAGAAAATAAGAAGGGATCGGATTAAACATTAAACTTCCAATAGCAAACTAGCCAGTTTAGGCTTGACTCATCTTCTGCCTCTTCTCCTCAAGTTTAATAACTTTGCCACCATGTTTATTTCAAGTTCAATACTAACTTATAAAAATTCTTTGTTTCTATTTGCTAGTTTAAGAATATGTAATTAGTTTTAATTAGGCAACGTGATTTAGACCATCTATTTTTATCATTTCGAGATATTCATTATCCAACCTTTGTGCGGTTTTTCGGACTACAAAAATAATATATTTTGTAAGAGCTGCCTGTGCACATCATTATTCAGGGAAACCTGGTATTCCGGGTACGTCATTAAGCGCCACGCAGAATTGTTCGAGAGCTTTCCATGTTGTGTTTTCAATTTATTAAATGAATGGTCATTTATGGCTACATATTATCTCGGATTTGAAATATAATTTGCAACTCGTACGTAGAGGTTCAACGTCTTTTATCAGAATATCATGTTGCACAGGTATAAAAAAATTTTTACCCAAATGTAAACCAAAAATGAACAATTTGGATTTCAAATTTTTAACAATTTTATTTTCTTCATATTTTGATACAGAAAATTTTCATATTTATCCTTACAAGTTGGATGCCGCGATAATATTTTAAACATTTTGAAAAGGAAAGTGAAGAAATCTCGATAGCCTGTCATTGGATGCACCCATCCTACGATGGGCGTTTTCACCGAGGCAGTTTCCAGCACTGTCGCTTGCCAGATGCGAGTGTGAAGCCCATGAATATATCCTCCACAGGTCGGCGTCTAATATGAACCTGACGAGATTAGTGATCCTGCGGATGCCGTGTGTTGTTCCCGTCGCTCTGTCGTTGTAGGTGGATGTTGACCTAAAATATAGTTTATAGAAGTTGTATTGCCGTGTGAGTTTAACCCTGCGCTTTCGTCCTTGAGACTAAACATATCTGCCAGAAATTTGCCTCAGGAGTCCGAAAAAGGGCTCCAACTTGGTTCCATTAAAAACCAGACACTTCGAAACTAACTCGGCTCCAAGGGTGACTATAATGAGAAGGATCAGCAGTTCCTAACCTTTCGTCTTAAAAAGAAAATTTCAGATATAAAAATTTAATACGCATTTTTTAAATGTGGAGTTGGCTATCTGAAACATGGAGGCAGGCAGGCCTATTATGCCACGATCCTAAGAAAATACTTTGATATTGGCTCGTATTATATCCCTGCGGATCTAATAACGAGAAAGCTGAAGGTGATGAGCATCTCCAAAACAAATGATTTTAATTTTACGGTTTTATTTTATTCTTTGAGAACAGAGATGTAGTTAGGAGCTGCTGATACTATGCGTGCCCTTGAGAGAAATCGAGATTTGGATACTGTCATGTTTCCCCGAAATTTGTTTAGAGCTACATTTTTCGGATTTTCTTTATGTAAAAATGAGATCATACATAAAAATTTCAACGCCTCACAATAAGAATGACGACTACATCGGGCAATACTGTTACAAAATTTTCGAGAGATACAAAATGTTTCCGTTTCAGTTTACGTGTAAGCTGAGACAGGAGAGAGTTATTAGGTTTTCAAAACTCACCAAACCACCCACCTTTAATCACTTCGACAATGTTTTCCACGCGGGGGTAGGAATCTGCGAATTTCTAAGTGAGAGCAACGAATATAAATAAAAAAATGGCTCACTGTAAACGGTATGCAATTAAACCAATCGTAAATAAATAAATAAGGTCTGATATACTGTTTTGATAAAAGTTAATCAACAAAGAAAGGCAGCGAAACTACGTTTCGGGGAACGGGCTTAAGTTTACCGCAGGCTTTGACCGGATATAAGACTATATATAAGATTGTAATATATAGCTTTAAAATATTGTCCATTTAGGTTTTTAGAAATTATGCTTCTAATTAGTGACGACGACGAGGTTCCTTTACTAGATCTTCTTCTGCT
This sequence comes from Ixodes ricinus, assembly GCA_037355805.1. Taxonomy (NCBI): domain Eukaryota; kingdom Metazoa; phylum Arthropoda; class Arachnida; order Ixodida; family Ixodidae; genus Ixodes; species Ixodes ricinus. The sequence goes on along the minus strand of JAZHYW010026326.1, from coordinate 26,918 downwards.
TGTTTTTTGCTGCTTCTTTTAACTGTAACATATAAGAAGACAAATATATAATGTTGGGTTTCTTAAAAAGCGAATGTCCCTTCATTTGGCTACTTAGGTTTAATCTAAATTACTGGACAAAACTCGCTTTTCTTTTTCTCCTCTTTCTTCTTGCTTTTCTCCTTCACCCCCCCCCCCCCCCCTTTTTTTTTCTTCGACCAGATCGCGCCGAGGCCGAGTCGTAATTTTGGTGCTATCTATTTTCCGCTATGTGCCCAGAACCCCGCACCGACCGACGCCGCTGCGCCGCGAGTCGCCCAGCCCAGCCCCACCCCCCGTCCGCACGCTCTATACTGTAGCGTAAACCAGGAGCGAGGCAAGGCAACGCGACAACCACCATGTTGCCTTGCCTGCTCCTGGTTTACGCAATAGAGCGTGCGGACGGGGGTGGGGCTGGGCTGGGCAACTCGCGGCAGCGGCGTCGGTGGTGCGGGGTGCTGGGTACATAGCGGAAAATAGATAGCACTAAAATTATGATTCTTCCTCGGCCCGTCTATTGAAGGAAAAAAAAAAGGGGGGGGGGGGGGGGAGAGAAGGAGGAGGAAAAGAAAGAAAGAGGAGAAAAAGAAAAAAAACATTTTGGATCAGTAATTTAGATTAAACCTAAAGTACTAAAATAAAGGAACATTCGTTTTTTAAGAAACCCAACATTATATATTTGTCTTCTTATATGTTACAGTTAAAAGAAGAAGAAAAAACAAGCAGAAGAAGCCAGTAAAGGAACCTCGTCGTCGTCTGAACCAAGAAGCATGATCAAGAGGCACAAAACTAAATGGACAATATTTTAAGCTATATAATTATTACCCTAATCTTATACCCGATCAAAGCCTGCTGACAAAGCATAAGCCCGTTCCCGAACTAGTAGTTTCGCTGCCTTCCTGTTTTTCTTTGTTGATTGGCTTTTTAATCAAAATTTCGTTTTTTGTCATATCAGACCTTATTTATTTATTTTTAATTGGTTTAAACCTGTTATACCGTTTGGTGGTGCAGGTAGAGAGACAAATTTTATTTTTATTCATTTTTGCTCTCACTTAGAAATTCACCAAATTCTACCCCCGCGTAGAGAGCGGTGTCAGATGATTAAAGGTGGGTGGTTGGTTGTTGGTTTGGAGACCACATAACTCTCGCCGCAGTCTCAGCTTACACGTAAACTGAGCAGAGCCGCGACATGTGTGCCATCTCTCAAAAGGATCACACTACCTTGGGTGCTGTGCCCGATGTGGTGGTCTCTTATTGTGAGGCGTTGAAATTTTTATGTATGATCTCATTTTTACATGAAGAAAGCCAAAGTCCGAAAAATGTAGCTCTAAACAAATTTCGAAAGGAAACACGACGTTTCAATCCAATCTCGGTTTCCTCTTCAAGGGTGATTGAAAGCACGCGGAGCATCAGCAGCTCCTAACATCTCTGTTCTCAAAGAATAAAATAAAAATCGTAAAATTAAAAATCATTTTTTTTTTAATAGGGAGATGGTCATCTCTTCAGCTTTCTCGTTAGATCACGGAGGCCATGATACAGAACCCAATATCCAAAAAAGTATTTTCTTGGAATCGTGGCATATCCAGCATATGCCTGGAAACCTAAATCCCTGGGCGCATTGCCCTCTGTGTACAAACATGGCCTCCGTGACCTGACGAGAAAGCTAAAGAGATAACCAACTCCACATTTAAAAAAAAAGAATGCCTTTTAAATTTTTACAATCTTAATTTTCTTTTTTTAAGACGAAAAGGTTAGGAACTGCTGGTCCTTCTCGTACTTTCAGTCACCCTTAAAGAAGAAACCGAGTTGGTTTCGAGGTGTCTGGTTTACTTTTGGAATTTAGTTGGAGCCACATTTTTCGGACTCTAACTACCTCCCAACCAGGCAAATTTCTGGCGAATATGTTTACTCTCAAGGACGAAAGCGGGACAAACTTTCACACGGCAATACGGACCTATAAACTATATTTTAGGTCAACATCCAACTACAACGACCGAGCGACGGGAACGAGCACACGTGCACGATGCACGGCATCCGCGACGCGTCGATTGTCGTCGTCACTGTCGTCCAGTTTGCATAGGTGTCGCGATAATAGACGCCGGCCTGTGGAGGGTTCTCAATATTCATGGAAAGCTGCACTCGCGCCATCAGCAAGCGAGGAGAGACGTATTTTGACTGCAGTGCTGGAAACCTGCCTCGGTGCCGGTAGCGCCCATTGGAGGATGGGTGCATCAATGACAGGCTAACGAGATTTCTTCTCTTTTTTCTTTCAAAATTATCAAATATTATCGCCGGCTCAATGTTGTTTTTAGCGGAATAGGTATGAGAAACAAGCACTAACTCATATGAAAAATAAAATTGTTTAAAATATTGAAATCAAATTGTTCATTTTTGGTTTACAATTGGGCTTCAGTAAAGCGCTTGATACTGTGCAACATGATATTCTATTAAAGACGTTGAACCTCTACGGTGTACGAGGGGTTGCACTAGGTCTAACATATGCACATATTTCAAATCGATATCAATATGTACCCATAAATGACCATTCATTTAATAAATTGAAAACACAACATGGAGCTTCTCGAGGCTCCATTTCAGGGCCCCTATTATTCTGCGTGTACTTTAATGACATTACCGCAATACCAGGTTTCTCTGAACTAATGATGTGCACCGACGACACAAATATATTATTTTCTGGTCCGAAGAAAAAGTACGCACAAAGGTTGGATAATGAATATCTTTCGAAATGCTCAAAATGGATGGTCACAAATCGTCCACATTTAAACACAATTAAAACTAATTACATATTCTTAAACTAGCAAATAAGAAAGAAAGGAGTTTTATTAGTTAGTATTGAACGAGCGGGTTGGTAGGGATTATTAAACTTGAGGAAGAAAACGAGAAAGGACGGACAAACACAAACTTCCAACTGGTTGCTTGTTGGAAGTTTGTGTTTGTCCGTCCCTTCTCGTTTTCTTCCTCAAGTTTAATGAGTTTTATTAATTTAACATTTGAGGGACCATCGTGGGGCAGGTGGCACAACAAAAATATATCGGCGTATGGTTTGCTGAGGACCTATATAGAGTTCTCATTTAGACAAACTTAAGGCTGATTTTTCACGGGTGAACGTAAGCATTTATAGAATACAAGATGTTATACCTTCCTATTTAAATACACATCATCTTATTCATTATTTTACTCCAAAATTAGGTACGCTATTTTGGTCGAGGGAACGACGACAGTGGCGAGCTACAGGGTGTTTCACGAAAGGTGGACAAATTCGATATTGCGAAAACTACGCGTCGCAACAAAGAAAGGCTTGTGTAATTTTGGTCCTGGGTCAGGGGCCTTTTTAGGAAAATTATTGAAGTCTGGGATAATTAACTTGTTAATTATTTTTGCGTAATTAAATTTTATATTTGTATTTAAGGGCATCATTTCAATTAGAAAATTGCTCAGCATCATCGAAAAACATTAAATCAACAAATTGCAGAACGATAGAAGGGACGCGCAGCATTTTACGGCTTTCTAAAAGCAGCACAAATTCGACGGGTTTTTCAGTTTCGGTTTGCTATCGGAGCGCATCTCGGCCCCGACGGCACCGCGCCCCGTAGAGAAATAGTGCAACCAGCCTCTGCTCCGTCGCGTCAGCCTATGGCGTCAGCATCGCAGCAGAGGCTGGTTGCACTATTTCTCCACGGGGCGCGGTGCCGTCGGGGCCGAGATGGGCTCCGATAGCAATCCGAAACTGAAAAACCCGTCGAATTTGTGCTGCTTTTAGAAAGCCGTAAAATGCTGCGCGTCCCTTCTATCGTTCTGCAATTTGTTGATTTAGTGTTTTTCGATGATGCTGAGCAATTTTCTAATTTAAACCATGCCCTTAAACACAATATTAAAAAAAATGTAATTACGCAAAAATAATTAACAACTTAATTATCCCGGACTTTAATACTTTTGCTAAATAGGCCCCCGTCCCAAGACCAAAAGGACACAAGCCTTTTTTTTTTGTTGTTGCGACGAGTAGTTTTTGCAATATCGAATTTGTCCACCTTTCGTGAAACACCCTGTATAATAAACGTGTCCAGTTGGAGACAGCCTGAGTGCATATATCCGATTAAATAGAAGAAGCCAAGGATGCCGGCCATAAGAACCAAATATTGCCGACAAAGTTTTTAAACAACTAACACTAAAGAGAACGGATCTATACATTAAATTTATTAACACGTTTTTTAGTTTTGAAAGTGATTGCTGAATGTCTTTAGTAGGCAGATTTTCAACAGGGTAGTGTATTGCAACAAAAACATAATCACTATAATGTAGATCATTTTAAAAAAGCGTTTTTACTGTAGTTTCATTTTAATTTGTTCTTGTTGCTGACATGTCGGAGTTATAGAAGATTGAATTCTAGTTTTTGTTTGTTTTTAGTTTTACTTGACAAACATTTACTGACTTTTATAGTATTTTTTATCAAATGAATGTAGTATTAATTTTCTTCCCTTGTTGCTTTGAATTTTATTTATCGTGTAGTGTTTTGTAGAATAGTTACTGCATAACTATCTTTAGCTGCTGAACTTTAGGGAGAACAAATATACAAAATCGCTATCGGTCCGTACGGCTGGGGCAAGGGGCGCTGTGAAGTGATATTAGTGTCGTCGTGAAGAGGCGGAAAATCGCCCAAATGCGGCGGTCGTTTCTTCCGTCGTTCTGCCGGTTGCCATGGCGAAAAGCACGTTACGATGTTATTGCGGCTTTCTCCCTGTTGAAGAACGGAATATTTTTTTGCCGAATTTCCGAGAGCAAGGTTGCATGCGTGCCGTGTCTTCGAAGTGGAACAGCTTATACAGGGGAATATTTGTTGTGCTGCGAAGTGCTTCTGACAAGTCCAAGCAAGCGTCGTCTAGGACCACCACCTCTCAATAAGCGCTGTGTTTTCTGTGTGCTTTTGCTCGCTCTACGAAGTCGAATCAATTCGGATGCATATAAGAATGGCACATCGTCTACAACGTATTTGGACGAATAGCTGCCCAGTCGCACACGGCTTTTGAGCTCTGACATGCGCACCTGCAAAGCAACAGTTACTTTCAGCTGTAAGCATGCCGCAGCTGTTTGATTTGCCGTGAATCCGGTCAATGACAAGACAAGTGAGACCACAACAATAAGTCAAGCTGTAAAACTAAAAAGTGACAGGGCATGAAGATGCAGTTAAATAAAAATAATAAATTTCTACAGCACACCACGACACCTGAAGGCGTCGCAGCGTGTCAAGGAACACACGTGTGCACAATTCCCGCTTGGCTACGTTGTGTTTGCGCAAATGTACCGCTTCCGTCCAAGCGGTAGAATCTTAATCCAGGTAAGTGCGGCAGTAACTAACTCAGACGTTTTTGAGTAAAATCAGCCACCCCAGATAGTCTTGCATTCGCGTCGATAATTGCTTCTTAAGAACGTTGGGAACAACGTTAGTGGGTAGGCTGGGTCGGCTTGGTTCTCAAGCGTTTTAGCCGTTTATAAACTGGTTACTGCATAACTAGATTTCTTGTGTCAATTGGAATATAGCACCGTCTGATGTATTAACGTGGCTATTTAGCAGTATTGACGTAACAAATTCACTGGGGAAAGACGAGAGAACAATAATTCACCATCTTCCGTAGATAACTAATGCTTGTCGGCGATCTTTCTGAATTTACCTCCCGAGTGATATGACTGGTATGAGTCATTTTGAAGCACTTTTTGGAACAAACAAATGTCCATTTTCAAGGTAGTAAAAATAACATTTGAAGCATAAGCACGTGTTTTTTTTCTTTATTCGTACCACCGCATATATTATTTTCAGATTTATGTATTGGCCTTTCCAACTAAAAGACAAACCTGATTAACCTTCCCACTTCTATGCAAGCTATTGTTAGAACCAATTGCACTGGCAGGTTCAACTGTCTAGCTCTTTAGTTAGATGCAGAAGTTCCACGTATGGAACTTTAATGCTGATTGATGACGGGCATTGTGAACTGCTATAATGTTTCCTTTGGCATCAGCAGTCAAAAGTAAATTATAGTGTATATTACACTAAATTTCGCCACGCGCGGCGTCTCTAAGCAACCGCGCCCGTGGCCAAATAGCTATTGTGTTTTTCTCCCAAAAGAAGAGACGAGGTTCGATGCCTGGGAGCGGGACGCGTCGTTTTGTTATTTCTGCAAATGTCGCGTTCTGGTAAATTCAAGAACCCTGTTGCTTGTTCGAGGACGGAATGTTCTACACGCCAATCCTTCTACGCCGATAATTCTAGAAGCCCACGCGTGTACAAATAGGGCTCCGCGAGACTAGCCGGAGTGAGTGTCGGCTCCAGCGCTCAATCCTGCTGTTTTGCCGACATTGACTCCGCGAGGCTAACCTTCTTCGTTTTTGTTTCGGGCACAAGTTCACCCCATTAAACGTTCAGTTTGTCCAGTTATTAGCCGCCTCATCACTTGTTATTTGTGGCATTTTCCTGAAGATCCAGAGCAAAGCAGCCCATAAAGCGTACCCCTCCGACGTATCGCAGCGAAAGCCCAATACCTCGCTCAAGAGGACCAACCACAGAGGCTGCCGAGACCCAAAGAAGCCACCGCACCCAAGGCCAAAATCAGGAATTCGGGCTTTTGCCACCCAAGACAAAGCATGCCAACGAGGCCGACAATGGAGAACCAGTCGTCGCAGACCCCGTCCGTCGCCGCCGTCGTATACCGACCCGTCGCATCCCGGACACCAACGCCTTTCCACGGGGAGTTCCACGAGGACATCGAGAATTGGCTGAAACACTACGAACGTGCGGCCCGCCATAACTGGTGGTCAGCTGAGCAGTGCTTGCAAAACATCTACTTCTCGCTGGAAGGAACTGCGAGGCACTGGCTGGAGAACCACGAAGCTTATTTACCTTCTTAATGAGTGTGTAAGCAAGAGCTCAAGAGTACGTTTGCAAACCAACATACACGTGAGGCGCGGAAGACTTTCTGCAAGTAATAACTCAAAGCTCTAACGACACGGTCACCAGCTACGTTGAAGACGTCCTTCGCCTGAGCAGCGCGACGACCCTCAAGCCTCCGAGGAAAGGAAGCTGCACATCCTGAGAAGAGGCGCGAAGAGCGATATCTTTGGCGGTCTTCTTCGCAGCCCACCAACTACTGTCGACGAACTCGCTGCCGAAGCAGCCAACATCAAGCGTGCACTGTCGGTCCGAGCCAGCCACTGCAACGGACTCACCGACACGTCTGCTGCTTTGACTCTGGCATCTCTCCGATTCAGCCTGGGTGGCATCGGCGCAGACAACCTTCGAGAAATTGTCCGCGACGCCGTCGGGGATGCGCCCGGGAAAATTCACCCGCTCCTGATGGCCCCGCCTTGATCTCGATCGCCAAATTTGTCCAAGACGAGGTTCAGCGAGCATTCCAGGCAGAAGCTCCCGTCACCATGGCAGCACCGGACGAGCCCATTCTCAGCCACGCCATCATTGCCCGACGACCGCCGCCAGCTGCCCACTGTTAACAAGCGCCACATCGACGTGATGTTCCTGCACCCCAGCATACCCGACGCAACGAAGGAAGGGCCCAGTACATCCGCCCGCTGCAACCAGGGTCGAGAAAGGCCGATGTGTGACGCACAGCTGACGGACGCCCTGCTTGTTACCACTGTGGGAAAGCCGACGACATCTACCAACGTTGACCCTGCCGCCACATGGGTCTGCAGCAGCAGCGTCACCAGGGTCGAGCGGTACCCGGGGCGGTGGCCCTCGGCGACACCCCCCCCTCCCCCCCCACCCCCGCCTCGCCGCCTTCCGCGACACCCCCACCTCCCTTCTCGTGGCCGGCCGTCACACTCCCCGGAGCGCTGCACCCGGGGCGGTCCCCCCCCCCTCCCCTCGTGACGCCACTGGTCTGCAGGGTTCACGCCTAATGACCCTCGACCTCGGATTGGAAAGTTGCCAAGGAACATCGAGGAATACCTGCGTCGATCGGCGTCTCCGCTGCCGGCTCGAACACCAAAGATCCTGCCCCCGTCCTTACGGCGTCCGGGGTCAACTCTTCATCTGTCCAGCCGACAGGCTTAGTCCCCCATGCCTCGCTGGAAAAACTAAGCGCGGCAACTCCTGGAGGTGAAGTTGCCGTTCGCCGACGAAGACAAGATTCTCCAAGAACGCCGAACTGCTTCCCCTCTAGCGACGAAACGCCTCGGAACGGTGCTCCCGGAACTCTGCCCATCAACCTCAACGTAGTCATCAACGGCAAGCACGCGTCGGCACTCGTGGATACCGTGGCGGATTACTCCTTCTTGAGTGGAGGTTATTTCAAAACACCATTCGGGAGGTGCACTGCTCGAGTCAAAATCTACGGTGAAACCTGCCCGTTGAAGTTCGTCGTCCTTCAAGACTATGCGAGGGACGTTATTCTAGGTATGGATTTGTGCGAATACGGCGCCTTCATAGACCTGGGAGCACACAGGTTGACGCTACAAACACCTGCCCTACACCCTCCGGCGGTAGGGAAGTTTTTTCCGACGTCACCCGTTGTCCGAGTCCTCGCCCATCATGTAAACCTGCTGCACGATCGTCTGTTTTTGTACATGTCGGGACGGATGAAGCTTTCTGCAGCGAAGCTATGCTCGATGGTTGCGTCCAGTTGCTTCAAGGAAAAGGAATAGGCGTCGGATGGGGTGTAACGAAGATTCAGCAAGGGCGTGCCGTGGTCCTCGTCCCAAACTTTCGGCAAGAGCCGCAACGCATTACGAAAGGCACCGCGGTGGGCCACCACTACGAACCTTTTAACACAGCAGCGATAACTGCACTCTCAGAAAACCCGTCTTCATCCAAACACCAAAGAACGCCGTTCTCGCAACTTGACATCAACCCGAAGTTTCCTCCTATTGAACGACGACAACTGCTTGAGCTTCTCGGCAAATGCAGAGAGTGCTTTGCCCTCTCCTCAGGGGTTCGATAAACGACGGTAGCGAAGCACTCTATTGTCACCGACGACGACGCCTTCCCTGTTCACCAGTCGCCGCACCGAGTCTTTTGAAAGAGGGACAGTTGTGCTCGTAAAGAAGGACGGAACTCTAAGGTTTTGCGTGGACTACCGTCGGCTGAATGCCGTGACCAAAAAAGACGTGTATCCGCTTCCTTTCATCTACAACAGATGGGACCGGCTGCGTCACTTCCGTTAATTTTCGTCGATAGTCCTGAAAAGTGCCTACAGGCAGATTAAAGTCGGCGAACGCGACCACGAGAAAACGGCCTTTGTCACGCCCGACGGATTGCACAAGTTCAAAGTGATGTTTCCGGAATTCGTACAGCACCAGCCACCTTCCAGCGTGTCATGGACACCACGCTAGCAGGTCTGAAATGGCAGAGCTTCCTTGTTCACCACGATGACGTCGTCATATTTTCACGGGATGTTGACAAACACCTGAGGCGCCTTCGGGCCGTGCTTCACGCCATTAAGACCTCGGGACTGACGCTCAAGCCGTCAAAGTGTCGCATCGATTACTGCGAACTCAAGTTCCTTGGTCACGTTGTGAGCAACGAAGGTGTTCGCCCTGACCCCGAGAAGACGCGCGCCATGGCAGAATTTCCGCCGCCGTTCAACAAGAAGTCCGTACGAAGATTTCGCGGACTTTGTGCATTAATATGTGCTTTGTTAGAGATTGCGCAAAGCTTTCCGTGCCGCTGACACATGTCACAAAAGACGCCGTAAGTTCGACTGGACAAAAAAGGAGCAGAGGTCCTTCGACGAGCTGAAGCGAAGACTCCAGACGCCTCCCATCCTCGGATATTTCTGAACAATTTACAGAGACCGAAATTCATACGGACGCAAGTAATACGGGACTCAGGAGCGGTACTGGGTCAACTGCAGGAGGGCACAGAACGAGTAATCGCCTAAGCCAGTCGGACACTTTCAAAGGCCGAGAGCAATTTCTCGACGACTGAGCAGGAATGCCTTGCCGTCATCTGGGTGATAACCAAGTTCCGCCCGCACCTGTACTGGAGCCCGTTCCGAGTGGTCACAAACCACCATTCGCTCCGTTGGCTCGCTAATATTAAGGACCCGTCAGTACGGCTGCTCGCTGGAGTCTCCGATTGCAAGAATTCGACATCACTGTCGTGTATAAGTCCGGCCGCAAGCACAGTGGCGCCGATTGTCTCTCAAGAGACCCCATCGAATCAACACCCGCTAGCACTGCCGACGACGGAGGCGAGGTTTTCTTTGGTGCCCTCAACATGAGTGACACGGCAGCACTCCAAAGGGGCGACTCACAACTCAGCGCAGTCACCAGTGTATTTTCCAGGATTCCCGCCAAACCATTTGTGCTGGTACAGGGTGTACTCTACAAAAAGAACTTCGGCACCAGCATCTCAGCGCGTCTATTGGTGATTCCCAGTGACCTTCGTCGAAGACGTTTTCCTAGCCTGCCAGGACGATCCTACAGCTGAACACCTTGGATACAGCAAGACACTCGCCAGGATTCGCGAGAAGTACTACAGGACCAAGCTCCTGAATACTGTCCGTTTCTACTTCAATCGGGCTATGAGTATCAACGGCGTAAGAAACCGTCGACCAAGCCGTCGGGATTCCTGCATCCGATTGCGCCTCCAACCACACCATTCCATCAGATCGGAATGCATATGTTTGTACTTATTCTATCCGTAGACACCTGTCCTGTTTAAGACGGTGTCGCTGCAGCTTGCTGGGCAGCGAAACTTGGTGTCCTGACTTTTAACCTTTGGCACCCTGTTTCTTAAAGCGGCAGGATGACACGAGCAGCCGTGCAAACAGCCCCGCGTCGCACACCCTCCTCCCCCCCCTTTCCCGGCTTGTGTTCTCCATCAACAGTACGCCGAACTACAGGTTTTCGCACTCATAGTAATCAAACTGCCTGAGGTTTTAATTCGCGTGTCCTGAGATTTAATCCAGCTGTACAACAATTTGACTCAAGCGTCAATTAATTTAATTCAAGTTGTCAACAATTTAATCCGTTCATATCTGCGAATTAACTATGACTAATAACTCACATGTTACAACCGCTTTGCAGATCAAAGTTGCTTGCAAGTAATAAATTACTTTTCACTGTATATGCGCGTTGCGTGACTGGTTCACTCGTAAATTTTGAGGATTTTTTAGACCATAATACGTCAAGCTCGAGACTGAATGATGAGGGTGTTTTTTTGTCGGTTTTGATAATAGTAACTAAACTTTTCAAGAGGCTTCACAGTGAAACCATGTATGAAACGAAAAAATTCAATTAGGTGTATATGTTTAATAGTATGAATAATTTCATTGCATATCAAGACGCTGACTTTCGACTGCGTGAATTCCACAATCTAATATGTAAGTTACATGTTGTGGTCGGTTCGCCTTCCTGCATACCTGAACCGGAGGAATAACACGGAGTCAACGGTCTTAACAACAAGAAACCACATTTGATTGGACATTGACGATTATAATACTAACAGAAAACCGAGGAGCACCGGCGGCGCCTGAGTCAGGCAGCGAGTCCCCGTGCGCCGTGTCTCATCCGCCTTATCTAGGGCGGCGCGTGCGATGTTCGCGTGGCCAGCTTGATTCCGACGCCATGCGGGAAAGTTCGCCACCTGTGCCCCGCAGTCGGGCAACTGGCCTAGGGAGCCGCCAGGGTGCCAAAACTCCCCCCCCCCCCCCCCCCTCAAGCTTCGTCCGGCATTTCGATGACAGAGGCGTTTTTGTGGGCGTCGGGGTGGATGGCGCTGCTGGGCGGACTGGCGTAGCAGGTCCGGTCGGCGCCGCTGGACGAGCGCGATGGCCAGTTCGAGGTCGCGCTCGCCCGAGTTGGTTGACTCGCTCGATGCGTTCGGTGTCCGTCTCTTCCCAGCTCCTTGGTCACATGCTGCTCGGTCACCTCCGGCTTGTCAAAGACGTCCTGCATCTCCTGCAGCTGTCGCTTGCGCTCCTTGGTCTGGCCTTAGGGCTCGGCTGGCGGCCACGTTGTCGCGCTGGATCCCCTTCAGTAGGCGGCTGCTTTTCACGTGGTCCTCCTTGATCCGGAGCCAGCTCCTGGCCGCTGTCCATGGTTCCCTGGGCCTCCTGATGCGCCGACGTCCTTGGTGTCCCGGATCCACAACGACCCCGTCGCCTTGTTGTTCCGATGGCGGGTGTGGTGACGGTGTTGTCCACGAACCATCTTCATAAAAAACAAGGAAGCAGACGACATGGGGCTTAGTTCAGTGTTGAGCCTGACGTTATCTTTTTACTTCCAGAAAGTTCGAAATAACGGATCTGAAGTGGCCATACAATCTTCTCCTCCCTCTCTTGAAAAGCGGGCAGATCCGTGGAAGTATGAAAACTGCCCCCTAAATGAGAGAGGGGCAAAGCCGAGGAGACAAAAAACAAAAAGGGTTCCTCTCTCTTTGGCGTCACTGACGTCGCAGGTTATACCGCCGCCTTGGTGGAGATAAATGGTTTCCGGAACGGGACTGCCGTCAGTTTCGCTCCGGTCCTGCGAGGAATCTTCGTCTTCTCCTTGAAAAAAATTGTTTAAGGTCGGTGACATGAACAGGTCCGACTTTTCACTAGACTCTACAGTAAACTAGTTTGTAAGTGAGTGGTGAGCACTTTTCACACGCGAAACGGACCTTCCCACCTGTTTGCGAGGGAGGCTGCAAAGCCTCGAGCGGCGACACTCAGTGGGTGAGTACGCCGGAGTACAAAATCTCCCACCTCGAACTGCAAGTCACGTCGCCCCTGGTTGTGCCGTTCTGCCTGCTGTACTCTTTCGACGTCGATATTCGGGCCTCTCAAAGGTTGTCAGAGAAGCGCTTTCACAGGTCTTCTGAGGACTTCACGTAGGGTCGAAGCCTTCCCCCAGATTCTGTAGAAAGGAGGCTGTTAAAAAGTGGGAACGCGAGCTCCTTGCCGAAATTCGATTGGGCAGGAGTGAGAAACGTTGACCGATTAGTGGTCGTACGGATTGCGAATGACAGCTCGGGCAGTTTCGCGTCCCAGTCCTTGTGGCGCTCGGTGCAGGCCACTTACATCATCTTAAGGTTCCAATTTACCCTTTCCGTGAAGTTTGCTTGTGGGTGTTATGGCGAAGTTCTTTTATGCTTAATTCCCAGCGCCGCGCAAGCTTCCACGAACACTACCCGTCAGATAGAAGGCATTACAGCTTACAAGCTGTACTGAAAAGCAAACCTAGCGAATGTTTCAACTAGACACTCCCAGATTTTTTGCCAATCTAGCTTCCGCAAAGGAAATAACTCAACTCACTTCGTGAAGTGGTCGGTTACCACGAACAATTAATGAATCCGGCGGGGACTACGTGGGAAGGGGCCCATGACGTCACAGCAACAAATCTGCCAAGGGCTCTGGCTCACGATCGGTTGCATAAGACTGGGGGGCTGACAACCACGTGGTTTTGCTGTCTGGCGCACCGAGCAGCTACGAGCGTATCGGAGCACATCCTGCCTCATTTTTCTCCCACCGCTGTGCCGTGCCACGTTTCTCCTACGTTTCTCCCACCGCTGTGCATGTGCCAAGCCAGTGTCATGCATGTATCGATTGAAAAGCTTACGTAGCTTGCGGGTTATAACGGTCCGGAGCGCCGAGCAATCCGGATCGTCGTCGGCCTGGGGGATGTAACGCAGCAGGAGGCCGTCGTCGCTCATCAAGTAGGAGTCGAACTCCTTGTCACTTCGGCGGTCGACAAGACCTCTTGCTGCCAGCCAAGCGGACACGCGTTTGGCAGAGTCCGTCGAAGAGCTGCGCCTTGCGAAGCTCCTCGCGGCTCACCAATGTACCCCACCGTGAATCTGGGGATTCTCGCGCCGTGGCCGCGACGGACACTAAGCTATGGGTATCCTGCGTGTGTTCCTCGGGAAGTGGAGCACGAGAGTGTGCATGAGCAATTTTGTTGGTTGACCCCGGGCGGTACACGATAGAGTAGTCGTACTGTAGTAGCATAAGCGCCCAACGAGCAAGACGTCATGCTGGACTCTTAAGTCTCCTTAGCCATGAGAACGCTAAGTGATCAGATTGAATATAAAACGTTGCGCCATTTAGGTACATGTAGATGGGCTTCAAAGTTTGAATAATGGCGGGACATTTACGTTCTGCGACACTGTAGTCGCGCTCGGCTGGAGTTAGCGTGTGGCTGGTGAAAGAAACTGGCCGAAGCACACCGCCATACTCCTGCAGCGAGACAGCACCCAGGCCACAGTCGCTTGCATCTGTCTACAGAAAGAAACGGCTTGTTCAAGCCTGGGAGCTGTAAACAAGCGTTGTCAGACACGGCATTTGAAAGGGCTGCGAATGTGCATTGTTGTTGTTCAGCCCATCACCACTTGACGCCTTTTTCGGAAGGTGATTGAGCGGTTGACATATCTCAGAACCAGTGTGGAATGAAGTCCCGGTAAAACGCAATCATTCCGATGTATCTTTGTAGGCTCTTTACGTCATGTGGGCTTGGGTATTCCGTTGGCGCGCGCTACTTATCTTCGTTCGGGCGGTACGTGCCGTTATATACAACAAATCCAAGGAGGTTAATCTTGGGCGCGGCCAACTGAACTTTTGGGGGATGAATCGTGAGCCCAGCATCACGCATTCGCTCAAGTTCAATGCGAAGGTGTTCGACAAGCTCCTCGATAGTTCTCGAGAAAACAACCACGTCATCCATGTATGCAATGGCAAACTCGTACTTCGAGTTCCCAAGCACAACATCCATCAGGCGTTGAAAACTGGCTGGGGAGATAGGCAAGCCGAACGGCAGTCGGGTGAACTAAAACAACCCTCTGTGGCAGATGAAAGCAGTTTTGGAACGTCTGATGGGTGAATCTCGATCTGAAGAAACCCGCGACTGCAATCCAGTGTTGTAAACACGGTCGCGTTACCGAGCGCGTACATCACGGACGAAATGCTGCGGAAAGGGCAGCTGTCTCGTACGGACACATCGTTCAGTCGCCTGTAATCCACACAGAGTCTGGCTCTTCCGTCTTTTTCGGAGCGAGAACAACGGGGAACGCCCAGGGGCTCTTTGACTCACGTACCGAACCGGTGTCGATCATTTCCTCGAGCGCCGCATCTAGGAGTGCCTCTTTGTGGGCGCTGATCGGTCGAGGGTTGCACCTCCGAGGCGGCGCGTCACCGGTTTCAATGCGGTGCAGCAGGATGTCAGTCTATCTAGGTGTTTCCGTGAACATCGGTGAGAAAGACTGCAGGACGGTTTGCAGTTCCTGCTTCTGCTGGCTGCTTGCGGAGCACTTTCGTGACGATTCTCGAACGCCGGAAGGCAAGACGTCCGGCACCACGGTGAAGTGGGCTGCGGTGGGCGGGTTACGGATGCAGTTCTCCCGTCTGGTAAACGAAGTGAGCTCCGGTTGATGTCCCAGCCGGTATCCGCCACCAGAAAAGTCAAGCGTCATGCGTTTTCGCCTGTAATGAAGTCTCGGCCCAAGATCACGGGTACCACGAGTCCTGGCAGATAAAGAAATCGCTGAGGCCGCTTATTTCATTCAACCGAGTCTGCAGCCTCACAGCTCCTACCAGCTGTTATTGCAGTACCAGAAGCTAGCTGCAAACGGGTTTCGCATTCCCGGAGGTTTATCTTTTTGCTTTGCAGAGTTCGAAAACGAAATCCCCTATAAGCGAGATATCGGCCCCAAAATTCAAAAGTGCGGCAATGGGAAAATCGAGCAGTGAAATTGTTATGCGCGATTCAATGATGTTAGGCTGGGGCTGGATTCGACATACCGATAGAATCTGTGTCGTGGCCTCACTGCTCCCAGGAACTTAATGGCCGTCGGCGAGTGGCTGTCTGGTTTCACCGTCGCCGGCCGTAGTAGTTTCTCTGGTTGTTATGGTTCCGGCCCTTTGCCGCATGCTCGTGCCACCACTTGTTTGTAGTGTCCAGAAGCCTTGTACACTCCTTTCGATGATGGCCGGGCTGCTCGCACTCGTAGCAGCAGTCCGACGACACTTGCCTGCTTAGGCCACCCGCACCGAGGTGGCCGTCGGACCGTCTTTAGTGATCGAGTAAAGAACCACTGAGGGAGGGCCTCCACCGGGCTTGCAACCGGCTGTTTTAAGGAGGGCTTGTTTCGTTGCGGCGCGGGTGAATGCTGCGTGGCTGCGGGATTGCGACCGCACCGTGCCAGTTTTCACCTGCACTTGCAGGAGCAGACTGATGGAGATGGTTCGCTTGGGTGGTGATCTCCGTTGGCCCCAGCTTTCGATAGGGCACGGCAAACGACCTCCCACCTGTCGTGGCGACCCCCGCCCCGAGACCCTCACGGGCCCCGCTTTGACCTCCGGAAACCTCTCGATGAGAGTTAGGCGAACATCCGCTTATCTCGCACGGGAGAGCGCCATGCATGCCACGCCAACTCTCCTGGTTGACGCGGTGGGGAAGAGAGGTCTCGTTCGGACAGTCCACTTGCGTCGAGGCCTCGGGGCCTCGCCATGCGCACGCTGGTTCGAGCGCGTGATTGGCTGGTGGCGGCGGCACGTAGTTCCGCTCGGCATAAAGAGCTTCCTCGATGAGGCGGGTGCCCCGGGCTAGGTCTTCAAGGGTCTCAAAGGTGTGGTTTATGAGGTAGACGTAGTACCTTGGGTGACAATGTCTTCTGGACCTGAGCCACTCTGTCCGTCTCCGGTGACTTCGGGTCCGCCCTCTTGAAGACCTCTTGCATGACCCGAGCGTACCGGACCAGAATTTCGTCCGGGTGCTGCGTCGTTGCCTCGTGCTCTCGGAGAATCTGCGTTGCGTAGCCTGCAGGCAGGACCTCTTTTCAAAGCATCGTCTGGAAGTCCGCTAGGGTGGTGAAGGGAGCCTGCGAAACCAACCAGCACCTGGAGCTGGCTTGCAACGCCAGCGGGACAATCCGGTCCACGTTGGAGGCTTCCGAGGCACCGGAGGCAACGTGGTACGTCTGCGGCTCGCCCAGGAAGTCTGCCACGGACTTGACGTCGTCGTACACCGTGTAGACTGGAACAGTCAAGCGTGGTTGGTGCTCCCGCGGTGGGGTCTCCTGCTGGCCAGGCGTGTGGGCCAGGCGCTGCTTCACGGAGTCGCACATCTCCGTGACCTTCGTGAGGAGGTTCATTGGTGCCGCTGCAGCCATCGCGGCTTTCTGCTCCTGTGTGAGCATGCCTGTAAGCACAAGAATAGAAAGGCCCACCAAAAACCAACACAAGCGCGCCAAACGATTGCAGCGGTCACAAAACAAACAGTCAGAAACACGCCAATACAACAAACGCAGACGTGACGGAAGCACTGAACGACGGTAGGAAACACGGGGAGTGGAAAAAGGCTTACCGAAAGAAGAAACCACGCCCCGTGAAATTCCTGCGAGTGGGTAGCATACCACGCTTGGGCGCCATTATGGTGGTTTTGCCTTGCTGCATACCCGACCCGAAGGAATAACACGGAGCCACCGGTTTCAATTAAAACAAACTACATTTAATTGGACATTGACGATTATAATACTAACAAAAATAAAAGAGCCCCGACGGCGCCTGAGTCCAGCCAGCATCTCCCCGTGCGCCGCCTCTCGTCCGCCTCATCTAGGCTGCGTGCGATGTGCGCGTGGCCGGCTTGATTCCGCCGCCATGCGGGAAAGTTCGCCACCTGTGCCCCGCAGTCGGGCAACTGGGCTGGTGGAGCCACCAGGGTGCCCATAATGTCCTCGGTTTGAAAGGCAGGCACAATGTACTTGAAATGATTGCGGTCATAGCCCGCGCAATCAACACGTTGCATTTTTGGCGTTGCTTCTTGCATCTCCGCATGGGGTATCTGCCGTCGGCATTCCTTTAAGGCGGTAACTTCAGACCGCACAAGGTACGGCTGCGCTATGCTCACTGAGGTAAGCTTTCACGGCTGACTTGAACTTGTAAAACATCTATTCAATTGGGCTGAAGAACAGGCTGTATGGCGCTAAGCACTTCAATGAGCACCCCTGGGACAAGGCGGCGTCGGCGACTCGTTCGTGTGCGGGAGCATTATCAAATATAATGATGGCATCCTGGACAGAAACATTTGCCATGATCCCCTCGAAGCTTCCTCCAGGAATTCGTTGAAAGTCAACCACGACACTTTTTCCACACATCTCAACAAGATCACCCCGTCATAATACATGCATGCGAGGATGTTGATATTCGGCCCTCTGGTTGACTTTCAACGAATTTCTCTAGGAATGTTTGAGGGAGATCATGGCAACAGCTCCTGGCCAGGATGCCTTAAATATATCTTATAATGCTCCCGCACACCGACGCGCCTCAGACGCCGCCTTGTCTCAGGGGCACTCATTGAAGCACTTACCGCCATACAGTCTGTTCTTCAACCAATTGAAGAGATTTTTTCGCAGTTCAAGTCCGGCATGAAAGCTTACTTCAGTGAGCACAGCGCAGCCGTACTGGCACGGCCTGAAGCTACCACCTTAAAGGAACACCATATGGCAGAAGCTCCAAACGGCGATGCAAGAAGCAACGCAGAATATTCAACGTGTTGATTGCGCGGCCTACGACCGCAATTATTTTAAGTACATTTTGCCTTCCCTTCAAACCGAGGAAATGTAACTCACATATTGGAGTGCGGAATACACGCAGCCGAAAATTAGCATCTTTATTTGCAACGAAAATATTCATGTCATTGAACGCATATACCTAATTAATATACAAAATTTTCAAACACGGTTT
Source organism: Ixodes ricinus (assembly GCA_037355805.1). NCBI lineage: Eukaryota > Metazoa > Arthropoda > Arachnida > Ixodida > Ixodidae > Ixodes > Ixodes ricinus. Next base: position 8,214 of record JAZHYW010026326.1, on the reverse strand, counting down.
TACAGTCAAGTCTTTCGAATACTTTCATTGTTATTCTAGTGCAAACAAAGACATCCCTATCATTCAGTCTCGAGCTTACGTATTATGGTCTAAGAAATCCCTCAAAATTCACGAGAGAGCCAGTCACGCAACCCGCATATAAAGTGAAAAGTCATTCATGAGTTGCAAGCAACTTAAACCTCTAAAAGGATAGTGACATATGAGTTATTGGTCATAGCTAATTCACAGATATGAACGGATTAAATTGAGTGAACCTTGAATTAAAATGAATGGAGTTGGGATTAAATTGTTGACAACTTGGTTAAATTCATTGACACTTTGATTGAATTGGTGTACAGCTGGATTAAATTCAGGGCCACTCGAACTAAAAAGAAAGCTGGCACTCTCATTATTATGAGCGGGAACACCTGCAGTATGGGCGCGCCTCGCCAGGGGAGAAGTGCGCTCGATATGCCCGGCGAAATTTTAGCTGCAAATAACCTCCTAGGCCGCCGTCCTCGTGCTGATTATGATGTAACTATATTACACCACCGTATTCGCTCTTGACGAAATGTGAGCCCTGAGGACGGCGGTTTTGAAGCCGTAGTGGTGCACCCAACGCAGTTAGGTCACACATACTTGTGAACTAGCTTATTATCATCTCTACATAAAAGAAAGCGTAAATTCTAAGCTTAAATAGATTCCATGTTACCTGAAAGCATTTTACTCACACTAAGGTCAAAGCTTGAGCTGTGCAATCTGATAATAAATTATTTTGGTACGTCAGAGCTGATTGAATCGCCTTCACATTTTGCACGGTGATTGCGGTCTAGAAGGTATTTAGATCGTGGCAACATATTGATTTTTTTAACCCTTAATAAGTAAAAATAAAGAATGTCAGGTGCCAGCTGTCGGCAAATTATAAAACGTATTTGATGAGCTTCTACATAAATACTACCCAGCGATTAGCGCCGAATTGTGGCAGCCGCCGAATGCGGAACGGAATTACGGTGTGTTAATATAACCTGCATAAAAATGCTCGCCCTTCGGAAGCTGCTGCGTAATTCGTTCGAGTCGGCCATTGTTTGGTCACGAAATCTCAGCAGGTACTTAAAACGAGGGCTAAGTCAGCGTTCCCGGGAACGCGGATTTCAATCTTATGCTCTTTGCCCAAGAAATGGCGACCAGCCAATGTTCCTTGATGAACTTTTGAAAAGTGCCTGTTCAATCGCTGGTCTATCCTCGTCTCCACGCTTTCCTGACCACTGACACCACCTCGTAAATGTCACCCGCCGCCATCTCCCTCCCCAAACAATGACGAACGGTCGCCCAACGTCGAAGTTTCGCATGCATAAATGCAAGCACGGAAGAAGTTTATTAAAACAATTATATATATATTGTCACGAGGACATCCATCATCTTTCATCGCCACGATACACACCATCATAAAAACATTCGTTGTCTTCATCGTCACTATGATCATCATCATGACCGCTGATCTCTGGCTGCTCGTGGCGGGACCGGGACATTCGAATCCAGTCTGCACCCTGAGCAGTCGCAAAATCAACCTCTCCGAAAGCCATCACTATCTCCATCTTACAAGTGGCGGAGGTGCGGGGTATATCCTCGTTAAAGACCCCAAGCTGCTCTTCTGCCTCAAAACCTAGGTTCCCCCTGCACTGGAGCTGCGAAGCCGGGCACCTCCGACACATTATGGCCACCGCTACCACCAGCCGACGGCTCCACCTCAGCGGCAGGACAGGTTAGTCCACAGACAACCTTCTGTTCCGGTTCCCTTCGCCAGAGAGACCCGAAATGGTTTTCCGGAGATCGATACGACGACGAGGAAGATTGGTCTGACTCGTACGAGAGGGCCAGCCGCCATAACAAGTGGGATGCATATGACGCCACCAGGCTAACCAGCGTCATATTTTATCTGTCGGGAGTAGCAAAGACGCGGTTCAAAAACCATGAGACTCACGTGACAACTTGGCCGGAGTTCAGTGAGAAAATCCATGGAAGTCTTCGGCAGGCCCACGGTGCGTAAGCTCACAGCCGAGCGCAAGCTGGCCACGCGGGTACAACAACCCGAAGAAACGTTTACTGCCTTCATTGAAGAAGTCTTGAAGCTGACGGGTAGCGTTGACCCCGACATGGAAGAAAAAGGTGCATCACATACTGAAGGGAATCAGCGAAGATGCACTCCAGCTGCTGGCAACTCAAAACGCACTGACAGTAGAAAAACTCGTCGAGGCGTGCCAGATCTTTCAAGAAATTAGGCATCAGCGACTTCACGTTCCAGCTAGGGTCGTACCGACTCCCGAAATAGTGAGTTTTACCACACCTTACGAAGATTCCATCGGCACTCGCGACAGCCTCCGGAGCTTCATTCGGGACACTGTCCGCAAGGAGGTAGCACGTGTCTCTGGGGACCTTGAACGTCACCCCACCATCCCAGATACCGCAAGCTCCACTACTTACGGCAAGCATTCGAACTATTATCCAGGGCGAGGTCGCAGTTGCGGTTGGGTGCGTTTCTTCCCTAACCACACCACCTTCCAGACCAACGTACACCGAGATATTGAATAAACCAGCTGTGCACACACCTCTGCCATATACAGCTCCAACATCGTTTCCTCAGACCCCAAACCAGCGCAATGGAGGGCTCCATAACGGAAGTCCCGTCTGCTTCAGTTGTGGCATGATGGGCCACATTGCGAGGTATTGCCGACGACGTCCCAGACACCTAAAATGCCCCATACCGTCTATTTTCGACCCTCCAGCATGAGTTCACCTATAAGCCGCCCTCGCCCCGTGACGACTACGGTGACAGACCTCGTAGATCAGAGCGGTACCCCTCGCCATCGACACGCAGCAGGTCTTCCTCACCAATGCTCCCGCAATGTCAACCTCCCGCAATGTCAACCCCACCCCCTAGGGAAAACGGATATCTGCGGTTCAGGAGGCAAGAACTGCATCACCTTCAAAATCTCAAAGCCCTCATTTTCCGAATAATATGGTCGAAATGTGCATTGAAGATCTACGCGTTCAAGCTCTCGTAAATACTGGTGCTGCCGTTTCCGTTATGAGGTATGATATTTGCCGAAGACTCAAAAAAGTAACAACACCGTGTGCCGGTCTTGTCCTTCATACTGCTGGTAAGCAAAATTTAACGCCTATTTTAAGGTGTACAACTTGCCTTTTGTTTGGACGGAGCTTCCCATGTTGTTGAATTTTCCGTTCTCGCCTCCTGTTTACACGAGATAATTTTTGGTTGGGATCTTCTGTCTAAGGCTTCAGCAACTAATCGATTGTTCGCAATCCAGAATAGAGTTATCCGAAGTTTTCCCATGTGCATCTCCCGAACCCAGTAACCATTATAAGGTCTTTGTTGCAGAAGACACTGTAAATCCTCCTTACTCCTCCAGAAGTGTAGTGGTTTCTTTGTCAAGCCCAATTCAAAGTGATGTTCTAATTTCACCTTCAAACCTACTTTTGCAAAGACAGGACTTCTTACCCCATACAGTTTAGCCTACATTCGTAAATATTAAAGCGTTGATCACGGTCACTAATTCGTCTTATTTTAATTGTCTTTTACCGTCAGGGCCTTTTCTTAGGAACGGCAATAATAGCTGACACACTTCAAGTAGCCGCTCTTGCCCAGCCAACCGATGACACTGGTGCGGAAACCACGACTTCTCCTAGTTCGCCTCATCTGCTTCAGACTATCGATCCTAACCTTCACAAAGACCAAAGGGAAAAGCTCCACGCCATTCTTCACAAATATAGCAAATGTTTCGATCTTGATCAATTAGGCCATCGGCCAGGCGATTTCCACTGAACACCAAATCGACGTCGGGAACCAGCAACTCAGTAAGGCAGCGGCCGTACCGAGTCTCCTTAGCCGAACGTAATATGATCGACGATGAAGAACGTGAGATGCTCCGGAAGGGAGTTCTACGTCCGTCAAACAGTTCCTGGGCATCTTCTGTCGTATTGGTAAAGAAAAAGATGGGACTATTCGATTTTGCGTGGATTACCACCGTTTAAACCGAATAACAAAAAAGATGTACACCCGATGCATGGAATCAATGACGCGCTGGATTGCCTCCAGGGAGCCGAATATTTTTCAACAATGGACCTACACTCACGCTACTGCCAGCTGCCTATGGCTGAAATATGACAAGAAAAAGACAGCGTTCTCTACCCCCGATGGTCGATTTGAGTATAACGTAATACCCTTCGACCTTATGTAACGCACGGCTACATTTGAAAGGTTGATGGACAACGTACTTCGGGTCTCAAATGAAAGATTTGCCGATGTTACTTAGACGATGTTGTTATTTTTCAAGAACTTTTGAAGGGCATCTAACTTGCCTTAACATCGTTTTGAATTGCATGGAAATCGCAGGACTACAGTTAAACTAAAAAAATGCCACTTCGGATGTACTCAAATTCTGATCCTCGGTCACTTCGTTTCACCAGAAGGAATCCAACCAGATCCAGATACAATTCGAGCCGTTTCTGATTTCCCACCACCCCAAAACAAAAAATAAATAAATGTTCAGAGTGTCTTAGGCCTCTGCTCATATTTCAGACGCTTTGTGCGCGGATTTCCAGGCATCGGACCACCTCTTCACGATTTGCTTAAAAGGAACACACCGTTTGCCTGGGCCACGGTTTGTGAACACTCATTGCAGGGACTAAAACAACTATTGACGTCGGACCCAATCGTGCGACATTTTGGTTAATACCGCACCGACAGGGCTTCACACTGACGCTAGTGGTTTCGGGTTAGGCGCAGTCTTCATTCAAAGAAAACAAGGCTATGACACCTACATCGTCGCCTACGCCAGCGGAACACTGAACAAACCAGAAATAAATTACCCTACGACAGAGAAAGAGGGACTCGCCATCGTGCGGCTATTGCGAAATGTCGTCCGTATTTATACGCACGTCATTTCGACGTAGTGACTGATCATCACGCCCTATGCTGGTTATCGTCCTTAAAAGATCCATCCGGTCGTCTTGGCAGGTGGATGTTGCGCCTCCAAGAGTACGACTATACTTTGCTGTACAAGTCTGGGAAGAAGCATGGAGATGCGGACAGACTTTCACGGTGCCCACTGCCGGATTTACCACCCACCGATACCTCTGACTTCGAAGACCCACTTTTCATCTACCGTTAAGTCTGCACAGTGTCGCCAACCAACAAATTTTGAACCCATATTTCAGCTGCATATTGAATCGCCTCAACGGCACTCACACCTCCTGGAATCGGGCCTTTCTTCGGTGCATCCATCATTTTCAAATCCGAGAAGGTCTGCTTTACAGACGAAATTACTTCCGACGGGGAAATCGCAGGTTCCCATGTATCCCCCAAGAACTACGAGGCGACGTTCTTCGCTCACTTCACTCTGAACCAACAAGCCGCCTTGCTGGCTCCCTGAAAAATATTGCAGAGTTTCCCAGCTTTATTTCTGTCCTCGGCTCTACCGCAGCGTGCAGAGGTTTGTTCAAGCCTGTCCCGACACAAGCGCCCCCCCCCCCTCAGTCTCCTACTGGTTCATTACAACCGCTACCGTGCCCCGAGCGTCCCTTCCAAAAGTTGGGATTAACCTTAATGGGCCCCTCCGTCCTTCGGCTTCTGGCAACCGTTGGAACTTAGTATCGATCGGCCACACTCCCTCGCTGCAGAAACATGCCGCCCTCACCAAATGCCACAACCGTATCATGCTACTTGTCAGTCACAGCAACCGAGCGCGAGCCACTACATGATTGCATGTCGAGGTATTGTCTTGAGCTCAAATATAATGCTCACGCTGTGCTTATGTCCACTGTATGAGCCGCACTTAAATATCGTCATTGTGGGTATCACAAAGCTTCATGACAAAATCCTGAAGATTGATATTGTTGACAATGATGACAACACTATCCCCACAACTTTGTAATCAAGTTTTGCACAGGAGAGTGAAAAGTGATATTTGCTTTTGTTCTTTAAATTATGCGGCGAAAAAGAAGCTGCCTGGTCAGTGGCATTGCGTGCAAGTATTTCGGGTCCCACTGGTGCCAGTAAACTTGTGTAGAGTGAAAAACATTCTGCATAATGTTGTTACATGGCCCCTTTAATTACAGCGTCCCCCCCCTCTCTAAATGTAGCGTCAGCGGTCCGAGACCAGACGCCAAAGTTTCGGAATTAACTTATCTCATTTAAAAGTTAAAACTGAGTTTCAAAACATATTACGAGTACGAGAATGGGGCCTATTTTTGGTAGCTGGTACCATCAAGCTCCATGTATTCGAGAGCTGTTGGCCGCCATTTCCTCACTGAAAAGTGACACCTGTGCTTCATCTTCCACCAGAAATTGACACCTGTACTCCATTTTCCGACTGAAAACTGATACCTGTATTCCGTTGACAATGCATTCAAGATTAGTAACCAGAAACTGCGCACACCACAGTTACAACTTTTGAAAGCATGAAACTTAATGTGTTCACTGTAATAATACCAATAGTAAGTTATATGACAAGCAAATAATCTCTAAAGTAAATTATGACAAACTAATAATTTTAAAAGTAAATTATGACAATTACGATAAATTGTGGCAAGTCGGTGCTTTAAAAAATTTATAGTTCATTTTAAGATGCTTGAAACACGCTTTTTTTCGCACTGACACCCCATTACACGGGGTAACAAAGACTTTCGAGCTGACCGCTCAAAATATTATCTTTTGTAAAGCTTTGTTCATTGAGGCTCCCACCCTTCACTTACCATATAGGTATGAGTGTCTCAGGATATTTATTAATCAGAAATCGCCTATTTGCAATGCAGCAAGCACCCAGAAAAGAAACAAAGAAGTTTCTGTTATCCGTCCTTCGCGCTCCAACGAGGGGGCAGTCCAAATGAAGTAATTACCACCGCACTGCTCAGCACTCGCAGCAATAAAACATAATTTGTTGAATTTCTGCTGTAACCTAGCCACAGATGCGCGTGCCATCGGTGTGATTAGGCATTAGAGCCATGTGTGCGCGCCTTGATCACGGCGGCCATCCTTGTCCAGTGTGCACAGATGCTTCCGATAATTCCCGCCAATTTTAGCGGAAAAAAATACACGCGATATTCAAGAAATTCATTACAACACGATACCGAACGAACAAAAAAAAATTCTAACGTTTTCAATTTTCATACACAAATTGTCCGCATTTTGGGATTAAAAAAGATTCGGCAAGTGATCCGATCTGATCCGATAACGATACCCGACGACGATGCGATGCATGCGCAAAGGCGGTGACGGAGTATCGGGTATTTTTATCGGAGGCATCGAAACGAGCTACTAAAACTCTGTAATAGAGAGTTTCAGTAGATTGCTTCAATGCCTCCGATACCCCCTTCCCCCCCCTCCTAAAAAAAAATCGATTTTGAAAAATGCTATTTTCAGATCCACCAACATCTAGAGAGTATACCCAGAAAGTTTCATTTGTTTTCACTGCATAGTTATTTTGTTATAAATTACTTTGGGTCCACCGATGCTAAAGAAAAGGTAGAGGTTCAAGCACTTTGAACGCATTTTTCTCCGGTCCACTTGTTGCCATAAATTTCACTTTAGAAAAACTATTGTTTGGCAATGGCACAAAAAGAAAGGCTCACTCATTGTTTTTGCTAACTGGAATTAAATGGGCAATGCAACTGTGACATTTTTTTTACTTTGCCAACGTCATTTATAAATGAGTGTTACGATTGTGTTGACATAAAATACAAAAAAATGTATTTGATTTGTATGATGTTAGTATAAAATAAATTACTTTGGGAAAGTTTGGTTTTCACAGTTGCACTGCATGCACTGCATTCTGCCTCGCAGCTGCCAGTATATACAGTAAATTTCATTCACAGGTTCAAAAGTTGACCCTTTTGGGTAGTGTCCTCCCTTAATTTGAATGTCCAATGATTGGCTTAAATCATTATTATTTTTTATTTATTTCAATTGATATTGGAATTATTAAATACTCAATTAAATGGCCAAATGGTGCATCACATACCATTTGGGCACTACCATTCCAATTGGGATCTCAAAACAGATGCCTAATGGAAACATTCCATTTGGGATAACGGAATGAAAAAATGCAAGCCAATTGGAATCACTGAGTAGTAACATGATACCAATTGGAAACAATCATCCCAACTGGAATAACCAGTCGAAAAAAATGCATCCCAATCGGAATGGCCAGTTGGTGGATT
>JAZHYW010026324.1:0-14009 GCA_037355805.1 Ixodes ricinus | reverse complement strand
GCCACGCGCATCGGCGCGAGCGCGCGCGCAGGCCGAGTCCAACAAAGAAAAAAAAAGCGTGCGTGCCCGAGTGGTTACCGCACTCGACTCTCGTGCGGTAGCCAGGGTTCGAGTCGCGTCTTTTATTTATTCTTTCAATTTAGATTTCTGGCAATGGGCCTTTTCCGCAAATGTTGGGCGCCATCTATCGGCAAGCAGGAGAAACGTTTTTGGTGGCCTGCCTTGCTTCCGGTTCTGCCTGCTCCAAAGCTTATTGACTGTCTGAAGGCGGTCGGAAAACGCGCTCCGCGTTTGTTTTTCCTCTACCCAACGCGATCGACGAGTACATTTGTTTTCAATGAATGCGTTGACTACGGACGACTTCGTCCATTTGTACATTTTTCCGAATGAATGGACGACGACGTACTTCGCCGTGGCGCCTGTTGTGACTGACTGCACAGTTGAAGCTCTCTTCGACGACCAATGAAATAGCACAAACTGTTACATTATACTAGGATTCATGTTATTTGCAGCACCGGAGTAAATTGAGAAAATATTCGAAGACCAAGTTACAGCTAACACAAAGCTTTTTTTTAATTACGAGATATTTGTTTAATTTGCTCGAAAATTTTAATTGACAAGATGTATTCTCATAAATGTGACAGGCTCACCCTAAAATCGTCCGAAAAACTCGGCGCTTGCACGTTTTCAATGTCAAATTTTCATCAAAGTTGTATTTTAGTAGTAAATTTCACCTGTGAAATTTCAAAGCGTAGCTTCATTCCTGTGAAAAATGAGACCAAGAAACTTGCCCGGGTCAACGGCGGACGCGTTCGGGGACTACTAAGTCTTGCGAGCGCCGCTGACCCTGGCAAGTTTGTTGGTCTCGTTTTTTACTGGAAGGAGTAACACTTTGAAATTTCACAAGGTCGAATTCACCGCTAAAGTACATTTTAATAAATATCTACGATGTATACGTGCAGCCGCCGATTTCTGAGTGAGCCTCGGCAATGCATGTCACCCCACTTCAGGTTACAGCTGCGTGTAGACTGTAGGTCCCGAAGAAAAAAAACACAAAATCGGCTAGCACCTGTCTGTTTTGAGTCTCACGCCTGTAGACAATGCTGCAAACTATTGTTTTTACTCGATACATACATGAAGACAACTCATCAAGTTAATTGTTTCCTCTTTCTTATTTAACCACAAGACCAGCAGATACGGTCGTAATAGAGAAAGAGCTGCTCCATTTCTCTCTCCGGGTATGCACATAGCAACAAACTGTGCAGCATAGCTACTTTACCTCAGTGCTTTATAAATATTTGGAAACTGTGGGCGATTCGAATGTTTACAACAACCAAAAAGCAGACAGGCAGTTTGCGTAGCAACGCGAGACCGTCACTTTAGCGAGCAAAAACGTGCTCCAGTCAAACGCACCATCTACAGAAACGCGAACTCCGCTGAGGCGCACATAAGCGGCACTACAGCATACTTAATCAATCTGCAGACTTGCATTTTCACACCAATAACAAATAAAGGAACAAAGAACATGAACCTTCCTTGAAGTGTCAACTGCCATAACGCGTAGTGCTTTGACAGCCTTTAGGAGCCGCCCACATTGTTTCGTCGGATCGTCCGAATCCACAGCTGCCGCTTCGTCGGGTGCAGGCTAGTAGAAGGAAACCTAAAGAAACATAAACCGCTGACAACGCTTGCTCTCGTTGCTGCAGCCGACAACAGAACAGCGTTGGGGCATGTTCGAAGAACTTAGAAACGCGCGACCACCGCTGCCTCCCGCAGTCCCGAGCCGGACGCACAACGCCACCAAAAATGGCGGACGGCTGTTCGCTGCTGCTGCGCATGCCGCCGTGGAAACTCCGGAAAAGGCCCATTTTGAGAACCGTGTTGCTTGTTCTAGGTTAGAATGTTCTACGCTCCGAATCTTCGAGGCCGATTGTTCCAGAAGCCCACGCGTGTACAAACGGGGCCCCGCGTGGCGAGCCGGAGTCAGTTTCGCCTCAGCGTTCGATCTCTGCTGCTTCGCCGACTTCGACGCCCGCGACGCTCTGCTGTTATCTTTCTTTTTCCTTTTATTTTTGGGCACAAGTTCGCCCCATTAAACGTTTCAGTTTACTCAGTTATTCGTCTGCCTCATCACTTGTCATTCGTGACATTTTGGTGGAGGTGCGGGGTACCGCATGTCCCTGCAGCGTACCCCTCCGAGGGCCCGCAGTGCAAGTCCGACGCCAAGCCCACGAAGAACCAACGAAGGCACTACCGAGATCCGGTTCAGTCGTCGCACCCAAGGCCTACACCCGGAATTCGGACTTCTGCCGCCCAGGACCAAGCAGCCAACGAGGCCGACGATGGACGACCAGCAATCGCAGACCCCGACCGCCGCCGCCGTCATCTACCTGCCCGTTGCCCAGCGAACCCCGACGACCTTCCATGGCGAGACCCACGAAGACGTGGAGGACTGGCTTCTGCACTACGAACGTGTAGCACGCCATAATGGATGGACCACTGAGCAGCGCCTCCAAAACCTCTACTTCTCCTTGGAGGGTACCGCGAGGCAGTGGTTCGAGAACCACGAGGCGTCGCTTACGTCGTGGGACACCTGTATCGCCGGCCTGAAGGAGACATTCACGAACCAGACACGACGACAGCGAGCGGAAGACCTCCTGCAAGTACGAACTCAAGGGCCCAACGAAACGGTCACCAGCTTCGTTGAAGACGTCCTCCGCCTGAGCAGCCGCGCCGACCCTCAGTCCACCGAGGAGAAGAAGTTGCGCGTCCTGATGAGAGGAGTGAGGAGTGACATCTTCGGTGGCCTTGTTCGCAACCCACCAACTACTGTCGATGAATTCGTTGCCGAGGCAACTAACATCGAGCGGGCCCTGTCAATCCGAGCCAGCCACTACAACCGACTCGCCGGCACGCCTGCTGCTTCGACGCTGACATCTTCCCGATTCGACGAGGGCGGCACCAGCGCTGACAATCTTCGTGCAATTGTCCGCGACATCGTCCGGGAAGAGCTCAGGAAGCTGCTGCCTGCTGCCAACCAGCCGGCTTCGCTGTCGATAGCCGAAGTGGTACGCGAAGAAGTTCAGCGGGCAATTCAACCGGAGGCTCCTGCCAGCGTAGCAGCACCCGAGGAGCCCACCCTGACCTACGCCGCAGTGGCCCGACGGCCACCGCCTCCTCCTCAAGCCTATGCCGCGCCGCCCCGACGTCAGTCTCCTGCGCCGCAGCACGACCGCCGCCACGACGTCCAGGTCCAGTACGCCTGCCAGGAGCCCCGCGCACCCCGGAAGACTGACGTGTGGCGAACGCCCGACCGACGCCCTCTGTGTTTCCACTGCGGGGAAGCAAACCACACTTACCGCCAATGCCCATACCGACGACTCGGGCTGCGCGGGTTCCACCCGAATGACCCACGCCCCCGTTATGGTGAACGCCCTCGGGAGATCGACGAGTACCTGCGACGACCTCAGTCACCCGAGCCTGCGTCCCGCCGAGAGTTCCGGTCGCCGTCGCCACGACGTCCAGCTTCGCCGATGCACCGACCCCGACGTGAAAGCCTGTCACCCCTCGCTCCTCGCCGGGGAAACTAGGCGCGGCAACCCCTGGAGGTGGAGTTGCCGAAGACGACCGACGCCAAGATCCTCCACGAACGTCGGAGGGCCCCCACTCGAACGCTACCAGAGACCGAAACGACGCCCCTGCAACGGTGTCCAACAACCTAAACGTTATCATCGACGGCCACGACGCGACGGCACTCGTCGACACCGGAGCAGACTACTCTGTTTTGAGTGGGAGGCTCTCCCGCCGTCTTCGAAAAGTCACGACGCCATGGGATGGACCTCAAATACGAACCGCCGGAGGGCACCTCATCACACCAGTCGGGAGATGCACTGCTCGCGTCGAGATCCACGGTGAGACGTGCCCTGTCAAGTTCGTCGTTCTGCAAGACTGTTCGAGGGACGTTATCCTCGGAATGGACTTTATCTGCTAGTGTGGCTTTCGTGAAGAAGCCTCAGGACGTCGCGTTGGAGAGATGCAGGAACCAACACACGGTTGCCCCAGAGCACACAGTTGCCTTGTACATTCATCTCTGTGAACCGCGTTTCGTACGGCTTCCTCGGGTCTCAAATCTGACCGGCGGCCAGTCCACAAGGCCTGTCTCACTCGTGAAACCACTGGGTCCCTCGCTGTGGCCTCAGCGACAGCTGTTGACAACAGCATAGGTCGGTACAACCCCGCCAGCATAAAGACTTCAAAAGGGCAGTCTACGGGAAAATTTGTTGTTGGCAGTGGCAGGCGACTCAGTCCGTCCGCATGTGCGATGTGGCTACCAGGCAGGCAGCTCAGTTTATAGCGGTACCCAGACAACAGCACAGCCCATCGCAGCACCCTTGGAGAGCAGGACTCTGGCGCAAACTTGTCCGCCGCGAGCAGGCCCAGTAGCGGCTTGTGATCTATCATGGCTTCAAATGGTCGGCCCCACAGGTATTGCCTCGAATTTTGTTACTCCGCCCAACGCTTCTTTGTCCAGCTGGCTGTAGTTTCTTTTCGCAGCTGCAAGGCTTCGAGCTGCAAAGGCAATGGGACGCTCCTCCCCCGACGCTTCTCGCTGTGCCAAGACGGCTCCGAGTTCATACGGTGAGGCATCCGTGATCAGCCCCCTCGGCCTTGCAGGGTCGAAATGTGCTAAGACTCCAGCGGATGCGACAGCAGCTTTAGGCGCAGCTCTTGGGCTGCTTAGAGCGCAGCTCGTCCCAAGGTCACGTGACCTTGGGATGACCATGGGGTCACCCTTGGGGTCACGTGACCTTGGAATGACCTTGGGGGTCACGTGACCCCAAGGTCACGTGACCCCCAAGGTCACGTGGCTCCCAGGTCACGTGGTCCCCCAGGTCACGTGACCCCCTGGTCACGTGACCCTCCGAGGTCACGTGATGACGATGACGATGCGGATGCCGGTGACGTCATCAGTGACGTCACTGATGACGTCATCGGCATCCGCATCGTCATCGTCATCATCACTGATGACGTCATCAGTGACGTCACTGATGACGTCATCGGCATCCGCATCGTCATCGTCATCATCATTGATGACGTCATCAGTGACGTCACGTGACCCCCCCCCCCGAGGTCACTTGGCCCCCCCCGTACCCTCCTCCTCCTCCTCAAGAGCTGCGCTCTAATTCGGCGTTACAGGGAGTTGTAAACGGCTTTCACTTTTTTACTTCTCTGGAATGCTTTTTCTTCTTCAGATGTCCAACACCAGCGGACTCCTGCCACCAGCAAGAGGTTCAGGGGATGCAACACATCCGACAGATTTGGCATGAACCTAATATAAAAGTTGATCAAGCCCAAGTAGCTTTACAGTTCCTTCACATTCCGAGGCACTGGTGCCGCCACCACGGCTTCTGTCTTGGTTGGATTTGGCTGAAGACCAGCCGAGCTGATTATGTGCCCCAGATACTCAACCTTGGTCGCCATGAACTCGTATTTGGACAGCTTCAGCCGCAGTCCAGTTTTCTTCAGTCGCTCCAGGACTTGGCACACATTTGCCCAGTGGTTGCTGTGGTTGGTGCCGGTAACGAGTATATCGTCAAAGTATACTGTGACATGATCAAGGTCGTGTAGGAGGTTCTCCATCGCGCGTTGAAACAAATCTGGGGCTGACGACACCCCAAACGGAAGCCTGGTAAATTGATACAAAACCTTTCGGAGTGTCGATGGTAACAAACTTTTGCGAGTCTTCGTGCAACTTGACCTGCTGGTATGCATCTCTCAGATCGAGCTTCGTAAACTTGACTCCCCCTGTTAGCCTTGCGAACAGCTCCTCAATGCTAGGAATCGGGTACGACTCGAGCACCGTCACAAGGTTTACTGTTATTTTGAAGTCGCCACACGAGGCGAACACGGCCATCCCGCTTCACTACGGGAACGATGGGCGCGGCCCATTCGGACGTGTTCACTGGTCGAATGACGGCCTCGCGCTCCATCCTCTGCAACTCCTCAGTAACTCTGTCTCGTAACGCGAACGGGACGACTCGCGGCTAGAAAAATCTTGGTTTAGTACCCTCCTGTACGGTACTCTGGGCGGCCACGCCGTCAAAGGTACCTAGTCCTTCCGAAAATACTTCATGGAACTGGTTCACTGCTTCCTCCACAAACGTCACAGCATTGACGACTTCTGGCTTGGCGATTCCTAGCTTGAATTCCCTCATCCAGCTTCTTCCGAACAGCGTAGGACACGGGCCCTTTACGACGAACAAGGGAAGGACGCACTCTGTTCTCGCCGAGCTTCACGGTTGCCTCAAGCTTGCCAACCGCAGGCATCATCTCGCCAAAGAAGCTTCTTAACTGGACGTCCGATGGCTCCAGCGTCGCCGAAGGGAACAGCTCTGTAAACTTCCTCTCGCTGATGGTTGACACGCTGGCACCGGTATCCAACTCCATATTTAATGTCACTCCGTTGACGGCAACTTCGACACACATTGGCTCTGATCCTGCTTTTTGAAGTGCCCAAAGGTCGTATGGCTCCTGCGTTCCTGGTTTGTATTCCGGCGCTGTCAGCTCGTCATCCATGCTGTGGACAGGTCTCGATCCACTCCTGGGTCTCGCCTTTTTCGCTTTCAGATGTATTTGATCTGCATACCCGTGCCAAATGACCTCTCTGCTCACGCTTGAAACAGACACTGCCTACGTGACGACATTGGTGTGCTAGATGATTATTCCACAGCGGAAGCAAGAACCACTTGCCTGCAGTTTGGTCGGCTTAGTCCTTCACAACACTCGCAGACTCCCCGGCCTGCGCAGGCGTCGCTTGAGCCAGCTGCAGCACGTAATGCACGGGAATCTTTCCTTGTCAGCCGCTCCATAACGATTACGGTGTTCCTCGCAGTCTCAAACTCCAACTCGGACATTTCCAGCAGGCAAATCTGCATCGCTACGTCGTTGATGCCGCTCACGATTTTGGTCCAGTAGTCATCCGCTCCCGAAACGATGCCGAACTTGCAGTCATCGGCAAGCTTCTTCGGCGATGCGATGTAATCGTCGACCGGCTCTTTGTTTTACCGATGACGAGAAAGAAAACTTGAAGCTGGCCACCAACTCAGATACCCTCGGCGAGTAGTGCTTGTTCAAAGCTTCGAAAATCGCAGCCAATGTTGTATCGGCATGCTTTGTAGGGGCCGAGCAGGCTCCGCAGCAACGAGTAAGTTCCTGACCCGCAGCACGTCAGAAACACGGCGGTCCTCTTCGTTGCGGCGATGTCGTTCGCGGCGAAGTATAATTCCACGCGTTCGCGATACTCGGTCCAATCCGACGTAGCCGAGTCGAACGGTTCCACCTTCCCGATGACAGGCATGGCTGCTGGAGTTGATGCGGGACAAATAGATCCCAGCGCTCGTCGCCAGTTGTGATAATCCGCGCCAGGCACATCGCCCCGAGTCAAGGTCAGGGACAACATTCCAATCTGGAGACGTAGACCGCACTGGCTGACCCAGTCAGGCATCGTCTTTGTCGTCTTTTTATTAACTACCGCGGTGGCGCCCTTGTGTACAGCGCCAGATATCACACTTCTTTGAGTCTATCGTCCTCCGACACGGCGCTCCCCAAGTCCTGATTACGGACCAAGGCTCATCATTCATGGCGGAAACTGACACAAGAGATACTCCGCCTGGGCCACCAACCACCGTCGAACAACGGTATACCACCCGCAGACCAGCGGACTGGCGGAGAGATTAAACAAGACCATCGCCGACATGATATCGATGTACGTGGACGTGGAACTCAAGAGATGGGATGAGATGTTGCCCTACGTCAAGTTTGCGGCCCGCAACACAGCGGTTCCAAGAAACCACTGGGATTGCGCTTTTCCAGGTGGTGCACGGCAGAAAGTTGACGATGATGCTCGACGCCATGCTGCTCCACGACCCGACGGACGACGGCACCAACGACGCCCAGCTGGTCACCCAACGCACAGAAAAGGGCACGCCAGCTGACCACGCCTTCGAATGAAGGACCAGCAGCGTGTCGACGCTGGCCGGTGCAGCCTTTGACGCCGCTGCGTGGAGTTCTAGCCCGGAGACCAGGGTGTGGGTGTGGACGCCCATTCGCCGCCGCGGCCTCTTAGCCGAGAAACGGTTAAAACGATGCTTTGGAGCCTACAAGGTCATTCGCCAGCTTGGGGACTTGAACTCCGAGGTGCTCTTCGACGGAGACCCGACCATCGGGACGCCGCCAGCCACGACCCGGGGATTGTTCACGTAGTTCACGACTCCAAGCCGTTCTGCAAGCGTTAGGATTGTGACATTTGCATGTTTATTTCGTCTCATCGTAAACTTTCTTACAGCTATTTTTGTTTTTTTCCTTTCTTTCGTGTCGCATTGGAACGATGCTCTTTTAAAAAAGGGGGGGGGATAGTGCCGCGCGCAGAGCTGGAAAGCAACGCTCAGTCACGGACTTCTAGAAGATTCGCATTTATTCTTGCTCCGGACGTAACGTCTATCATTTATTCCTGCTTTCGTGTTCTCGAAAGTGCCTGTTCCTTCCTCGCCCCGAGCGCGCGACGCTCGAGCCTTCTTTGCCGAATTTTCGAGCATAGTGACGCACACTAGATGAGGAGCTGCCCGCGACCTTGCTCGAGTCAGTCTTGCTCTCGCTTGCTGTTACGCCGCCGAAATCGCCGCCCGCTTTTCTGCTGCCTCGACGCTCGCTTCTTCATTTTGTTTGGCACAAATTCGCCGATTAGACCTTTATTTTCAGTTCACTGTTCGTCCACTCTCGTCACCTTCATTTGTGACAATATCGCGGTGACGGGGAGTATATGCATTTTCTTACAATGGGCCGCTTTTACATGCAATTTTAGTTTCTGCACCCGGATACCAAAAATGCATGGAACCCGGCCATATACAGCCGGCGCGGTAAAAAACGAAAACATAAAAACTGCTCATTGTCGCGTACACACAGATGCACGGGCGGAGAGAGTTAAAGGAGTGAGAGATTGACAAAGAGACGAGATGGCGCACTACTGTGAAGGATCGCCGAACCGCAAGAGGACGCTACGAGTGCCACTACGTAAGCTACTCTTCACATTAACAAAAACTTAACCATCCTGGAGATTGAAATGCATGGTTTCCAGCTATCTGAAGCTTATCTGGAAATCACCGGAAACGCTTTGCCGTCACCAGAAATGTTCAAACAGTTCCGCGACAGAGTGCAAGCAATATTACATAAGCTCCCCTAACACCAAATCAAATGCTGCTGGAAGACGCATTTTCGGGTCATGACGATCGGCATTTTGCCGTCTGCTCTGCCCAGGCACCAGGATGGCTGCGCCCTCGAGAATGATTAGGGAACAGAGTGACGATACTCTAAGCCTAGCTCATTTAGTGTCTCTGAGACGCCACGAGCTATCACTAGCCAATCCAAAGTTGTGAACGATTCATGGAAACGTCCCCCCCCCCCGCCCCACATTCCTGGTACATTTCCGAACGGCACCTGACACTCATATGGCATTGGATAGGCTCAGAAGACTCGTAGCTTCCTCTGCGGTGCATCGTCAGGTGAAACGAAGTTGAGTGTCTCCGGTTTTGTCTAACACCAGCTTAGCGTCTCTCCTTTATGAAACCTTGTCGCAACTTTGCAGGATTTAAAAAAACAAAATCAAAAGCCATTTTTGAGGGGCTAGGGTATTGCACTCAGGATTTAACATATTGAAGTTCTCAACGTCCTAAAACATTAAACGTTTTTTTGCACGATGCGATGTGGCTTGAAGGTCAATGTGGCGATTTCGTCTGGAGCCAACCACACGCTATACGAGTTTGATTTAAAGCAGCTATACGAGCAATTGCAAGCGCTTGATGCATTTGCGATTGGCCTTTGCGTGTCGTGGTCACGTACCAGGTGTCGCCAAGTACCTAGGTACACAAGTAACTTTGGAAATCGGTATCTAGGTACTTTTGTTGTATTTGAGGATACTGAACTCTAGGTTACTTTCATTTTTTGGTATCTATATTTGTATCTTAGGTACGTTTTTCAATAACTTGTAACTAAGTGAAGTCCACTTTCTCCACGTGACTTTTCTATTCACTTCTAGTCAAAATAAGGCAGAAACTGTGCAAATCTTGAAGTACCACACTTACCATGTTCCGTGATTGACGATGAGTTGGGTACGACCTGGGGACACTGACTTGATCGAGAAAATGACGTTTTAGCGAGACGAAGCCCCGCCCATGATGTTTCCTCGAACGACACTTTAGCGAATGGCGGTGTTCATTTCAGCGAACGGTGGATTAGCAATGCCGTTCTAGCGACACCAATTTATTGAATCGCTTCGGAACTCTGTTTAGGGGAAATAGCGACCTGCTTCCTTCATCTCAAATCGAAATCGACTTCGATGCCTGTTTGAAGCTCCTCTGACAGCAATCTGTGTATACACAGGGAGGAGATAACTTCAAAAGATGTGAGCAGTTTCTGTTAAACCTCTGTATCTGGGAAAAGTGGCCGCATTTTCTTCCCTACTCCTAAACTGCCGATCTAAGATGTCGGGTAAACACTTCGAGGAGGTCCTGATTCTAAAGTCAAATAAAGCACTTAAAGGGCAACTCCGCTTCATTTTTGATATTTAGAAAACTATGCAGCCCTCTTCAGTATCATATAGGAAGACCCCATGTCAAATATTACGATCTAATTCCGTCTATATATTTAATAAACTGGCCAGCAAACTTTCAAACGAGCCAAGTCGCCGAAATCTGCCAACTCTAGCGTGCGGCGTGAGGCGCAATCGTCAGCGCAGTCAATGCGACGGAGTTAGAGCGGCCAACGTTGACCCACTACGCCAAAGGCATGACTACGTCATTCTCGCGTTTTGTTTGTTTTTACTTCTCGGAGCGAAATTGAACGATGACGTCATGAGTTTCTCCTCCCGGTGTTGGCTCAAGGGCGTCCACGTGATCACCGTAACGCGGATGCGCTAGTTTGCGCTGCCCTGCGCGCTTATCGGTCTGTTTCTCCGCTCCCCCTCTCCTCTTTCGTCTTCTCCCCTTCCCCCTCTCCCCCGGCCCATCACCGTCCACGCCATCCGAAGCGACCTGCCCGCGTCGCGTGTCCTGTTCCTCGCCCCCCCCGAACGTCACAAGACCACGTGGTTCGACGTGACGTGGCCATGACTCTGACAACACGAGGCCAATGTTGCCTGACGCAACCGAAGTTTCGGTTTCGGTATCAGCTGATGTTTAAATTAAGATTACACAAATAATATTTCACATTTCGCGAATTCGAAGACGTAGAGCTGTTTAGTAGTGCTTTGTGCAATGGAATCACATGTAAGCCTAAATTTTTCGGAATTGAGCGGAGTTGCCCTTTAAGTTGAAAAAGATAACATGTCCTGGAATGCTCGTGTGAATGCGGTTTTCCTTATTTCTTGCATTGACAGAAATAAAGCACATTTATCAAACTCGTTTTTGTGTGTATCCTTAGTATAAAAGCTTCACTTCCAATATATTTTGACAAATTTGGTGAAAATAAATAAAGTATCTTTGAATTGTAACGGTACCTGTGCCTAGGTACATATTTTAAGCGAGCACCTATGTACACATACTAGGTACCTTTTCGTATGATTAACTGTAACTGTATCTTAGGTACGTTTTTGAAGTAACTTTACAACCCTGTCACGTACACACCGCCGACACACAGCGGCTCTTGAGAGAACATTTCTCCGCACGACTGTAACAGCTCCCGAGAGCTTCGGATTACGTTACACGACTCAGTGTTGTCCCGTCGTCGGCATGAAATCGACGCACGCTTGCATCAGTTCGCGCAATATCCAGGTTGCATCTTAGATCCATCACTCCTCGCAGACAAGCACCCAAAGCTGAAGTACTGATCCAGGTTGCGTAACATTGTACAATATCCTGGTCTATCTCACCATAGCACCGCGGATACTGCTCTCTGTCTGGCTGGCGTATTGCCTCGCGATTGCACCACTTCCCGCCACGGCGAGGTAACCTTTCGCACGAGGGTATAAAACAATACGGCGCAAGATCACCAGGGAGACGCAATGAAGACTGCACAAGAGACTGCTCCTCGTCTTCGGCCCTATCTTAAACTAAATAAAAATTTAGTGTTCTTACCAACCGTTCCAGACCCGTTTAACTTCGAGCCTGCAGAGCAACCCAAGACGCTACACGTGCTCCCCGTTGTGCATCGCCAAGAGCCAATCCAAGACACAGTCAGGGCTCTGCGCACGCAGTGTGGAACACGCAGTGCTAACGCGAACACACAGTGCTTGCGTTTTCTCGCGATTTTCACAGAGGCACCACGTGCACAGAAGCCGACGGGGAAGAAGTCTGCCGGAAGCTTTGGAGAAACGCGTGGAAGCTGTCTCGGCAGGTTTTCTGTAGTCTTGACTGAAAAGTAGCTTATAACCTGATTCATTCCATGTATTAGACAAAATCCAGTTTATTCATTACCTACAGAATAAACGCATGCAGCCTAAAAGTCCTGAGGGCTGCCACCTTTGGCGGCACCCACCAGGCTCTCCGCCAAACCAGCCGGCTTGACTGGTTGCGTACTCTGGGAATGAAAATGGGAAGGAGGGGGGAGAGGGGGGGGGGCTTAAAAGGGCCCTGCAATCATAATTAAGCGTCTACCTTTTTTGCGGTTTCCACGTCTCTTGGGGTTCGGGCAAGCCAGCGGGCACGGTGAGAGTAACTAAATATCAGTGCGTCATATTTTAACCGGACGACGCGGAAACCTCCTCCACCGACCGGGGCGACCCGCGGTACCGAAAGCGCGCGTAATGTGACGTCTTAGGTCCTGGGCTTACTACTGGTCAGAGCCGCTAAAAGCTTCTTTTTAGTCGAAATACAAAATATAAGTGGCGCGAATCGTTTCAATTATTTATAAAAGTAGTTTTTGTACAGTATTTTAGATCTGAAAAGAAACAAATGCAGTTTATAAAGTACGGAAACAAGAAATGATCCGTCGACATACCCGCCACCAAGCGGTGGAAAAGGCGGCGCATACTAGAAAGGAGTAGTGGGATCTCGCGCCGACACGGAAAGGTCCCGGATGTACGCGGCGGCGCTGCGGCCGTAGGGGCCGAAGGACCCGACCGGCTCTGAGCGTTCCCAAGGCCTTCGGTGAGCAGCTTTGTCTGGCGGTTTGGCCGTTTCGCGGTATGGCAGCGCGAAGTGGCTCCCATTCTGAACTGATCTTTACCCCGTGTTTGCTGTCGTTTGTGGCCAATGAAGTGTCATGCCGAATTTGTGTTTAATCGCGCAGCAAATGCAATGAGAGCCGCTCTAGCTGCCCGCTACATACAGCCTATCCAGAACACGCTTTAGTCGCGCCCTCTCGCGCCGTCGACACGGAGTACGGCAGCCGTGAGCGCTCGCTCAGCTCACTACCCCTCGGCTAGTTCACGGCCACTCAAGCAACCAAGGACGTCATGAAGGAGGTTATTTTTTGCTTGTTTTTGTAATTTTAATTTGCCTATAACTTTTAAAATAAAGCGAAATTCGAGAAAAGAAAAGTGTCGTTAAGTTACTACGTTCAGTGCGCTCAGGTTTGGTGCAAATTAAAAATCAGTAAAAAGCCATTGCAGGACCCCTTTAAAAGACCTATAAGGTGCATTCACACTGCGGAAAAACGCGCGTCGTGCGGGGGAGTTTTGCTTACTTTTGTACTGAGAAAGCCGGGCGCCGAGGAGGGACGACGGTGGGAGACAACGTCTCTGGACCCAATTTTTCCCTCGACGAGCGCGGCTTGAGCCAATCAGCGAGCGACCGGACGTGACGTGTCGCCTTTCTTTCGCTTAGGACATGTTTTCGCTGTTTTCATTTCGATCACGAGGTAGGCGAAAATGCCCGGAGGATTCGAGGCAAGCACGCAGTCGCCAAACGTGGCTGGAAGCATTTCAGCGCGAAAAGAAGCAAGCCGATTTGGAACATCTGACTGGCGACAAGTGTTTTATGTGCCTGTACGACGCCGTGGTGAAACCGGCTAGCGTCCAG